>JAVKPL010014042.1:0-12037 GCA_032173675.1 Gastrolobium villosum
ATAAATGCAACAGAAATTGATTTTGTGAAGATTTTTGACGGAAAATGAATTCCGTCGAAAATGGATGAATAAAATAAATGCAAAAGAAATTGATTTTGTGTAGTTTTTCGACGGAAAATGGATTCCGTCGAAGATTTTGGACGAAAAAGGAATTTCGTCGAAAATGAATGAATAAAATAAATGCAAAAGAAATTGATTTTGTGAAGTTTTTCGACGGAAAATGGATTCCGTCGAAGATTTTTGACGGAAAATGAATTCCGTCGAAAATGGATGAATAAAATAAATGAAAAAGAAATTGATTTTGTGAATTTTTTAAACGGAAAATAGATTCCGTCGAAGATTTTTAACGGAAAATGAATTCCGTCGAAAATGGATGAATAAAATAAATGCAAAAGAAATTGATTTTGTTAAGTTTTTCGACGGAAAATAGATTCCGTGGAAGATTTTCGACGGAAAATGAATTCCGTCAAAAATGGATGAATAAAATAAATGCAAAAGAAATTGATTTTATGAAGTTTTTCGACGAAAAATGGATTCCGTTGAAGATTTTTGACGAATAATGTATTCCGTCAAAAATGGATGAATAAAATAAATGCAAAAGAAATTGATTTTGTGAAGATTTTTGACGGAAAATGAATTCCGTCGAAAATGGATGAATAAAATAAATGCAAAAGAAATTGATTTTGTGAAGATTTTTGACGGAAAATGAATTCCGTCGAAAATGGATGAATAAAATAAATGAAAAAGAAATTGATTTTGTGTAGTTTTTCGACGGAAAATGGATTCCGTCGAAGATTTTGGACGGAAAATGAATTCCGTCGAAAATGGACGAATAAAATAAATGCAAAAGAAATTGATTTTATGAAGTTTTTCGATGGAAAATGGATTCCGTCGAAGATTTTTGACGAAAAATGTATTCCGTCGAAAATGGATGAATAAAATAAATGCAAAAGAAATTGATTTTGTGAAGTTTTTCGACGGAAAAAGAATTTCGTCGAAAATGGATTAATAAAATAAATGCAAAAGAAATTGATTTTGTGAAGTTTTTCGACGGAAAATGGATTTCGTCGAAGATTTTTGACGGAAAATGAATTCCGTCGAAAATGGATGAATAAAATAAATGAAAAAGAAATTGATTTTGGGAATTTTTTAAACGGAAAATAGATTCCGTCGAAGATTTTTGACGGAAAATGAATTCCGTCGAAAATGGATGAATAAAATAAATGCAAAATAAATTGATTTTATGAAGTTTTTCGACGAAAAATGGATTCCGTCTAAGATTTTTGACGAAAAATGTATTCCGTTGAAAACGGATTAATAAAATAAATGCAAAAGAAATTGATTTTGTGAAGATTTTTGACGGAAAATGAATTCCGTCAAAAATGGATGAATAAAATAAATGAAAAAGAAATTGATTTTGGGAATTTTTTAAACGGAAAATAGATTCCGTCGAAGATTTTTGACGGAAAATGAATTCCGTCGAAAATGGATGAATAAAATAAATGCAAAATAAATTGATTTTATGAAGTTTTTCGACGAAAAATGGATTCCGTCTAAGATTTTTGACGGAAAATGTATTCCGTTGAAAACGGATTAATAAAATAAATGCAAAAGAAATTGATTTTGTGAAGTTTTTCGACGGAAAATGGATTCCGTCGAAGATTTTTGACGGAAAATGAATTCCGTCGAAAATGGATGAATAAAATAAATGAAAAAGAAATTGATTTTGGGAATTTTTTAAACGGAAAATAGATTCCGTCGAAGATTTTTGACGGAAAATGAATTCCGTCGAAAATGGATGAATAAAATAAATGCAAAATAAATTGATTTTATGAAGTTTTTCGACGAAAAATGGATTCCGTCTAAGATTTTTGACGAAAAATGTATTCCGTTGAAAACGGATTAATAAAATAAATGCAAAAGAAATTGATTTTGTGAAGTTTTTCGACGGAAAATGGATTCCATCGAAGATTTTTGATGGAAAATGAATTCCGTCGAAAATGGATGAATAAAATAAATGCAAAAGAAATTGATTTTTTTACGTTTTTCGACGGAAAATAGATTCCGTCGAAGATTTTTGACGGAAAATGATTTCCATCAAAAATGGATGAATAAAATAAATGCAAAAGAAATTGATTTTCTGAAGTTTTTCGACGAAAAATGGATTCCGTTGAAGATTTTTGACGAATAATGTATTCCGTCGAAAATGGGTGAATAAAATAAATGCAAAAGAAATTGATTTTGTGAAGATTTTTGACGGAAAATGAATTAAATGCGAAATTGATGGATGAATAAAATAAATGAAAAAGAAATTGATTTTTTGAATTTTTTAAACGGAAAATATTTTTGAGTTTTTCCGTCGAAGATTTTTGACGGAAAATGAATTCCGTCGAAAATGGATGAATAAAATAAATGCAAAAGAAATTGATTTTATGAAGTTTTTCGACGAAAAATGGATTCCGTCGAAGATTTTTGACGAAAATGTATTCCGTCGAAAATGGATGAATAAAATAAATGCAAAAGAAATTGATTTTGTGAAGATTTTTGACGGAAAATGAATTCCGTCGAAAATGGATGAATAAAATAAATGCAAAAGAAATTGATTTTATGAAGATTATGAAAAATGGATTCTGTCGAAGATTTTTGGACGGAAAATGAATTTCGTCGAAAATGGATGAATAAAATAAATGCAAAAGAAATTGATTTTGTGAAGTTTTTCGACGGAAAATGGATTCCGTCGAAGATTTTTGACGGAAAATGAATTCCGTCGAAAATGGATGAATAAAATAAATGCAAAAGAAATTGATTTTGTGAATTTTTTAAACGGAAAATAGATTCCGTCGAAGATTTTTGACGGAAAATGAATTCCGTCGAAAATGGATGAATAAAATAAATGCAAAATAAATTGATTTTATGAAGTTTTTCAACGAAAAATGGATTCCGTCGAAGATTTTTGACGGAAAATGAATTCCGTCGAAAATGGATGAATAAAATAAATGCAAAAGAAATTGATTTTGTTAAGTTTTCCCGACGGAAAATAGATTCCGTGGAAGATTTTTGACGGAAAAGATTTCAAAAATGGATGAATAAAATAAATGCAAAAGAAATTGAATTCCGTCGAAAAAAATGGATTCCGTTGAAGATTTTTGACGAATAATGTATTCCGTCGAAAATGGATGAATAAAATAAATGCAAAAGAAATTGATTTTGTGAAGATTTTTGACGGAAAATGAATTCCGTCGAAAATGGATGAATAAAATAAATGCAAAAGAAATTGATTTTGTGAAGATTTTTGACGGAAAATGAATTCCGTCGAAAATGGATGAATAAAATAAATGAAAAAGAAATTGATTTTGTGTAGTTTTTCGACGGAAAATGGATTCCGTCGAAGATTTTGGACGGAAAATGAATTCCGTCGAAAATGGACGAATAAAATAAATGCAAAAGAAATTGATTTTATGAAGTTTTTCGATGGAAAATGGATTTCGTCGAAGATTTTTGACGAAAAATGTATTCCGTGAACGAAAATGATTTTGTGAGATTTTTCGAAAAATGAATTCCGTCGAAAATGGATGAATAAAATAAATGCAAAAGAAATTGATTTTGTGAAGTTTTTCGACGGAAAAAGAATTTCGTCGAAAACGGATTAATAAAATAAATGCAAAAGAAATTGATTTTGTGAAGTTTTTCGACGGAAAATGGATTCCGTCGAAAATGGATGAATAAAATAAATGAAAAAGAAATTGATTTTGTGAATTTTTTAAACGGAAAATAGATTCCGTCGAAGATTTTTGACGGAAAATGAATTCCGTCGAAAATGGATGAATAAAATAAATGCAAAATAAATTGATTTTATGAAGTTTTTCGACGAAAAATGGATTCCGTCTAAGATTTTTGACGAAAAATGTATTCCGTTGAAAACGGATTAATAAAATAAATGCAAAAGAAATTGATTTTGTGAAGATTTTTGACGGAAAATGGATTCCGTCGAAAACGGATGAATAAAATAAATGCAAAAGAAATTGATTTTGTGAAGTTTTTCGACGGAAAATGGATTCCATCGAAGATTTTTGATGGAAAATGAATTCCGTCGAAAATGGATGAATAAAATAAATGCAAAAGAAATTGATTTTGTTAAGTTTTTCGACGGAAAATAGATTCCGTCGAAGATTTTTGACGGAAAATGATTTCCGTCAAAAATGGATGAATAAAATAAATGCAAAAGAAATTGATTTTCTGAAGTTTTTCGACGAAAAATGGATTCCGTTGAAGATTTTTGACGAATAATGTATTCCGTCGAAAATGGGTGAATAAAATAAATGCAAAAGAAATTGATTTTGTGAAGATTTTTGACGGAAAATGAATTCCGTCGAAAATGGATGAATAAAATAAATGCAAAAGAAATTGATTTTGTGAAGATTTTTGACGGAAAATGAATTCCGTCGAAAATGGATGAATAAAATAAATGCAAAAGAAATTGATTTTATGAAGATTATCGACGAAAAATGGATTCTGTCGAAGATTTTTGACGACAAAATGTATTCCGTCAAAAACGGATTAATAAAATAAATGCAAAAGAAATTGGTTTTATGAAGATTTTTGACGGAAAATGAATTCCGTCGAAAATGGATGAATAAAATAAATGCAACAGAAATTGATTTTGTGAAGATTTTTGACGGAAAATGAATTCCGTCGAAAACGGATGAATAAAATAAATGCAAAAGAAATTGATTTTGTGTAGTTTTTCGACGGAAAATGGATTCCGTCGAAGATTTTGGACGAAAAAGGAATTTCGTCGAAAATGAATGAATAAAATAAATGCAAAAGAAATTGATTTTGTGAAGTTTTTCGACGGAAAATGGATTCCGTCGAAGATTTTTGACGGAAAATGAATTCCGTCGAAAATGGATGAATAAAATAAATGAAAAAGAAATTGATTTTGTGAATTTTTTAAACGGAAAATAGATTCCGTCGAAGATTTTTAACGGAAAATGAATTCCGTCGAAAATGGATGAATAAAATAAATGCAAAAGAAATTGATTTTGTTAAGTTTTTCGACGGAAAATAGATTCCGTGGAAGATTTTCGACGGAAAATGAATTCCGTCAAAAATGGATGAATAAAATAAATGCAAAAGAAATTGATTTTATGAAGTTTTTCGACGAAAAATGGATTCCGTTGAAGATTTTTGACGAATAATGTATTCCGTCAAAAATGGATGAATAAAATAAATGCAAAAGAAATTGATTTTGTGAAGATTTTTGACGGAAAATGAATTCCGTCGAAAATGGATGAATAAAATAAATGCAAAAGAAATTGATTTTGTGAAGATTTTTGACGGAAAATGAATTCCGTCGAAAATGGATGAATAAAATAAATGAAAAAGAAATTGATTTTGTGTAGTTTTTCGACGGAAAATGGATTCCGTCGAAGATTTTGGACGGAAAATGAATTCCGTCGAAAATGGACGAATAAAATAAATGCAAAAGAAATTGATTTTATGAAGTTTTTCGATGGAAAATGGATTCCGTCGAAGATTTTTGACGAAAAATGTATTCCGTCGAAAATGGATGAATAAAATAAATGCAAAAGAAATTGATTTTGTGAAGTTTTTCGACGGAAAAAGAATTTCGTCGAAAATGGATTAATAAAATAAATGCAAAAGAAATTGATTTTGTGAAGTTTTTCGACGGAAAATGGATTTCGTCGAAGATTTTTGACGGAAAATGAATTCCGTCGAAAATGGATGAATAAAATAAATGAAAAAGAAATTGATTTTGGGAATTTTTTAAACGGAAAATAGATTCCGTCGAAGATTTTTGACGGAAAATGAATTCCGTCGAAAATGGATGAATAAAATAAATGCAAAATAAATTGATTTTATGAAGTTTTTCGACGAAAAATGGATTCCGTCTAAGATTTTTGACGAAAAATGTATTCCGTTGAAAACGGATTAATAAAATAAATGCAAAAGAAATTGATTTTGTGAAGATTTTTGACGGAAAATGAATTCCGTCAAAAATGGATGAATAAAATAAATGAAAAAGAAATTGATTTTGGGAATTTTTTAAACGGAAAATAGATTCCGTCGAAGATTTTTGACGGAAAATGAATTCCGTCGAAAATGGATGAATAAAATAAATGCAAAATAAATTGATTTTATGAAGTTTTTCGACGAAAAATGGATTCCGTCTAAGATTTTTGACGGAAAATGTATTCCGTTGAAAACGGATTAATAAAATAAATGCAAAAGAAATTGATTTTGTGAAGTTTTTCGACGGAAAATGGATTCCGTCGAAGATTTTTGACGGAAAATGAATTCCGTCGAAAATGGATGAATAAAATAAATGAAAAAGAAATTGATTTTGGGAATTTTTTAAACGGAAAATAGATTCCGTCGAAGATTTTTGACGGAAAATGAATTCCGTCGAAAATGGATGAATAAAATAAATGCAAAATAAATTGATTTTATGAAGTTTTTCGACGAAAAATGGATTCCGTCTAAGATTTTTGACGAAAAATGTATTCCGTTGAAAACGGATTAATAAAATAAATGCAAAAGAAATTGATTTTGTGAAGTTTTTCGACGATTCCGTCGAAGATTTTTGACGGAAAATGAATTCCGTCGAAAATGGATGAATAAAATAAATGCAAAAGAAATTGATTTTCGAAGATTTTTGATTCCGTCGAAGATTTTTGGAAAATGAATTCCGTCGAAAATGGATGAATAAAATAAATGCAAAAGAAATTGATTTTGTAAGTTTTTCGACGGAAAATAGTCGAAAATGGATGAATAAAATAAATGCAAAAGAAATTGATTTTGTCGAAGATTTTTGACGGAAAATGATTTCCGTCAAAAATGGATGAATAAAATAAATGCAAAAGAAATTGATTTTCTGAAGTTTTTCGACGAAAAATGGATTCCGTTGAAGATTTTTGACGAATAATGTATTCCGTCGAAAATGGGTGAATAAAATAAATGCAAAAGAAATTGATTTTGTGAAGATTTTTGACGGAAAATGAATTCCGTCGAAAATGGATGAATAAAATAAATGCAAAAGAAATTGATTTTGTGAAGATTTTTGACGGAAAATGAATTCCGTCGAAAATGGATGAATAAAATAAATGCAAAAGAAATTGATTTTATGAAGATTATCGACGAAAAATGGATTCTGTCGAAGATTTTTGACGACAAAATGTATTCCGTCAAAAACGGATTAATAAAATAAATGCAAAAGAAATTGATTTTATGAAGATTTTTGACGGAAAATGAATTCCGTCGAAAATGGATGAATAAAATAAATGCAAAAGAAATTGATTTTGTGAAGATTTTTGACGGAAAATGAATTCCGTCGAAAATGGATGAATAAAATAAATGCAAAAGAAATTGATTTTGTGTAGTTTTTCGACGGAAAATGGATTCCGTCGAAGATTTTGGACGGAAAATGAATTTCGTCGAAAATGAATGAATAAAATAAATGCAAAAGAAATTGATTTTGTGAAGTTTTTCGACGGAAAATGGATTCCGTCGAAGATTTTTGACGGAAAATGAATTCCGTCGAAAATGGATGAATAAAATAAATGAAAAAGAAATTGATTTTGTGAATTTTTTAAACGGAAAATAGATTCCGTCGAAGATTTTTGACGGAAAATGAATTCCGTCGAAAATGGATGAATAAAATAAATGCAAAATAAATTGATTTTATGAAGTTTTTCGACGAAAAATGGATTCCGTCTAAGATTTTTGACGAAAAATGTATTCCGTTGAAAACCGATTAATAAAATAAATGCAAAAGAAATTGATTTTGTGAAGATTTTTGACGGAAAATGAATTCCGTCGAAAACGGATGAATAAAATAAATGCAAAAGAAATTGATTTTGTGAAGTTTTTCGACGGAAAATGGATTCCATCGAAGATTTTTGATGGAAAATGAATTCCGTCGAAAATGGATGAATAAAATAAATGCAAAAGAAATTGATTTTGTTAAGTTTTTCGACGGAAAATAGATTCCGTCGAAGATTTTTGACGGAAAATGATTTCCGTCAAAAATGGATGAATAAAATAAATGCAAAAGAAATTGATTTTCTGAAGTTTTTCGACGAAAAATGGATTCCGTTGAAGATTTTTGATGAATAATGTATTCCGTCGAAAATGGGTGAATAAAATAAATGCAAAAGAAATTGATTTTGTGAAGATTTTTGACGGAAAATGAATTCCGTCGAAAATGGATGAATAAAATAAATGCAAAAGAAATTGATTTTATGAAGATTATCGACGAAAAATGGATTCTGTCGAAGATTTTTGACGACAAAATGTATTCCGTCAAAAACGGATTAATAAAATAAATGCAAAAGAAATTGATTTTATGAAGATTTTTGACGGAAAATGAATTCCGTCGAAAATGGATGAATAAAATAAATGCAAAAGAAATTGATTTTGTGAAGATTTTTGACGGAAAATGAATTCCGTCGAAAATGGATGAATAAAATAAATGCAAAAGAAATTGATTTTGTATAGTTTTTCGACGGAAAATGGATTCCGTCGAAGATTTTGGACGGAAAATGAATTTCGTCGAAAATGAATGAATAAAATAAATGCAAAAGAAATTGATTTTGTGAAGTTTTTCGACGGAAAATGGATTCCGTCGAAGATTTTTGACGGAAAATGAATTCCGTCGAAAATGGATGAATAAAATAAATGAAAAAGAAATTGATTTTTGAATTTTTTAAACGGAAAATAGATTCCGTCGAAGATTTTTGACGGAAAATGAATTCCGTCGAAAATGGATGAATAAAATAAATGCAAAATAAATTGATTTTATGAAGTTTTTCGACGAAAAATGGATTCCGTCTAAGATTTTTGACGAAAAATGTATTCCGTTGAAAACGGATTAATAAAATAAATGCAAAAGAAATTGATTTTGTGAAGATTTTTGACGGAAAATGAATTCCGTCGAAAACGGATGAATAAAATAAATGCAAAAGAAATTGATTTTGTGAAGTTTTTCGACGGAAAATGGATTCCATCGAAGATTTTTGATGGAAAATGAATTCCGTCGAAAATGGATGAATAAAATAAATGCAAAAGAAATTGATTTTGTTAAGTTTTTCGACGGAAAATAGATTCCGTCGAAGATTTTTGACGGAAAATGATTTCCGTCAAAAATGGATGAATAAAATAAATGCAAAAGAAATTGATTTTCTGAAGTTTTTCGACGAAAAATGGATTCCGTTGAAGATTTTTGACGAATAATGTATTCCGTCGAAAATGGGTGAATAAAGTAAATGCAAAAGAAATTGATTTTGTGAAGATTTTTGACGGAAAATGAATTCCGTCGAAAATGGATGAATAAAATAAATGCAAAAGAAATTGATTTTATGAAGATTATCGACGAAAAATGGATTCTGTCGAAGATTTTTGACGACAAAATGTATTCCGTCAAAAACGGATTAATAAAATAAATGCAAAAGAAATTGATTTTATGAAGATTTTTGACGGAAAATGAATTCCGTCGAAAATGGATGAATAAAATAAATGCAAAAGAAATTGATTTTGTGAAGATTTTTGACGGAAAATGAATTCCGTCGAAAATGGATGAATAAAATAAATGCAAAAGAAATTGATTTTGTATAGTTTTTCGACGGAAAATGGATTCCGTCGAAGATTTTGGACGGAAAATGAATTTCGTCGAAAATGAATGAATAAAATAAATGCAAAAGAAATTGATTTTGTGAAGTTTTTCGACGGAAAATGGATTCCGTCGAAGATTTTTGACGGAAAATGAATTCCGTCGAAAATGGATGAATAAAATAAATGAAAAAGAAATTGATTTTTTGAATTTTTTAAACGGAAAATAGATTCCGTCGAAGATTTTTGACGGAAAATGAATTCCGTCGAAAATGGATGAATAAAATAAATGCAAAATAAATTGATTTTCTGAAGTTTTTCGACGAAAAATGGATTCCGTTGAAGATTTTTGATGAATAATGTATTCCGTCGAAAATGGGTGAATAAAATAAATGCAAAAGAAATTGATTTTGTGAAGATTTTTATTCCGTCGAAAATGGATGAATAAAATAAATGCAAAAGAAATTGATTTTATGAAGATTATCGACGAAAAATGGATTCTGTCGAAGATTTTGGACGGAAAATGAATTTCGTCGAAAATGAATGAATAAAATAAATGCAAAAGAAATTGATTTTGTGAAGTTTTTCGACGGAAAATGGATTCCGTCGAAGATTTTTGACGGAAAATGAATTCCATCGAAAATGGATGAATAAAATAAATGAAAAAGAAATTGATTTTGTGAATTTTTTAAACGGAAAATAGATTCCGTCGAAGATTTTTGACGGAAAATGAATTCCGTCGAAAATGGATGAATAAAATAAATGCAAAATAAATTGATTTTATGAAGTTTTTCGACGAAAAATGGATTCCGTCGAAGATTTTTGACGGAAAATGAATTCCGTCGAAAATGGATGAATAAAATAAATGCAAAAGAAATTGATTTTGTTAAGTTTTCCGACGGAAAATAGATTCCGTGGAAGATTTTTGACGGAAAATGAATTCCGTCAAAAATGGATTCCGTTGAAGATTTTTGACGAATAATGTATTCCGTCGAAAATGGATGAATAAAATAAATGCAAAAGAAATTGATTTTGTGAAGATTTTTGACGGAAAATGAATTCCGTCGAAAATGGATGAATAAAATAAATGCAAAAGAAATTGATTTTGTGAAGATTTTTGACGGAAAAAATTCCGTCGAAAATGGATGAATAAAATAAATGAAAAAGAAATTGATTTTGTGTAGTTTTTCGACGGAAAATGGATTCCGTCGAAGATTTTGGACGGAAAATGAATTCCGTCGAAAATGGACGAATAAAATAAATGCAAAAGAAATGGATTTTATGAAGTTTTTCGATGGAAAATGGATTTCGTCGAAGATTTTTGACGAAAAATGTATTCCGTCGAAAATGGATGAATAAAATAAATGCAAAAGAAATTGATTTTGTGAAGTTTTTCGACGGAAAAAGAATTTCGTCGAAAACGGATTAATAAAATAAATGCAAAAGAAATTGATTTTGTGAAGTTTTTCGACGGAAAATGGATTCCGTCGAAGATTTTTGACGGAAAATGAATTCCGTCGAAAATGGATGAATAAAATAAATGAAAAAGAAATTGATTTTGTGAATTTTTTAAACGGAAAATAGATTCCGTCGATGATTTTTGACGGAAAATGAATTCCGTCGAAAATGGATGAATAAAGTAAATGCAAAATAAATTGATTTTATGAAGTTTTTCGACGAAAAATGGATTCCGTCTAAGATTTTTGACGAAAAATGTATTCCGTTGAAAACGGATTAATAAAATAAATGCAAAAGAAATTGATTTTGTGAAGATTTTTGACGGAAAATGGATTCCGTCGAAAACGGATGAATAAAATAAATGCAAAAGAAATTGATTTTGTGAAGTTTTTCGACGGAAAATGGATTCCATCGAAGATTTTTGATGGAAAATGAATTCCGTCGAAAATGGATGAATAAAATAAATGCAAAAGAAATTGATTTTGTTAAGTTTTTCGACGGAAAATAGATTCCGTCGAAGATTTTTGACGGAAAATGATTTCCGTCAAAAATGGATGAATAAAATAAATGCAAAAGAAATTGATTTTCTGAAGTTTTTCGACGAAAAATGGATTCCGTTGAAGATTTTTGACGAATAATGTATTCCGTCGAAAATGGGTGAATAAAATAAATGCAAAAGAAATTGATTTTGTGAAGATTTTTGACGGAAAATGAATTCCGTCGAAAATGGATGAATAAAATAAATGCAAAAGAAATTGATTTTGTGAAGATTTTTGACGGAAAATGAATTCCGTCGAAAATGGATGAATAAAATAAATGCAAAAGAAATTGATTTTATGAAGATTATCGACGAAAAATGGATTCTGTCGAAGATTTTTGACGACAAAATGTATTCCGTCAAAAACGGATTAATAAAATAAATGCATAAGAAATTGATTTTATGAAGATTTTT
>JAVKPL010014043.1:0-10000 GCA_032173675.1 Gastrolobium villosum
TCATCTGCAAAGAATTCTCGATGTGAAAACACAGAGACAAAAGGCTGATCTTTGAATAGGAAAAACAGTGGATCCGCAGGTTCCCAAATGAATTGACTTATTCCAAAAAAGCCTTGTTCTTTGGAAGATCTATCTCGTGTCTGGTACTGCACGGTTCCACCCTGTAAAAACTCCGAATCATTCTCTTGAAGCTCATCCTCTTCATCATAAATGATCTGCTTGCCCCGAAATGCCCCGGACCAATAGGGAAATCCCAATTCATTGGGCCTTTCGATACAATCAAATAGAAAGCCCCAAGGGCGCCATATTCTAGGAGCCCAAACTATGTGATTGAATAAATCCTCCTCTATCTGTTGGGGATCGAGGACTCCTTCCCCTTCTTCAAACTCCGATTCATATTTTTCATAGAGAAATCTTTGATCAACGATAGAACAAGATCCATTTTGAATCGTATTTAAGGGATTCCTTGGTTCGAACCGAAGATGGAATCCATATTATGCAAGGAGACATTGCTTTTGTCTATTTCTGGCATCATATCCATAGGTAGCACAAAGGGTTTCCCATGAGATGGGAAATGAAAATGATTAACCCCACATGGGGTTTGTGAATAAGTGATTGTCTGATAATGAGCAAGAAATATACGTCTTTCTGCTAAACAGGATGTATTCAGCTCATAATTCATTAGATACTTTTTATGAATGTCAACTAAGTATCGTAAGTAAATTGCTCCCGGTTGTTCAATCATTTGATAACCAGAGTTATTCTTTGATAAAGGATCACTATGAATCAGACTCAATAGAATTTGATCAATCCTTTTTTCTGTCGTTAAGGTAGAGAACTGAACCAAGAATTCTCTTTCTTTATCATCAATCGAATCGCTGTTCGAGACCCAGGATTCTATTTTATCATCAATCCAATCACCATTCACGTTTTTTTTTCTTATCAAGGAATAAATCGCTTGACTTGTATGACTTAGATGTCTCGTATTTCTCGAAAAAACGATTCGATTGATGGGATTTGGTATGATACTTATGAGATCGACGAGATTCCAATATTTCTTCTTAGAACGTCTTGATTTGACCCCATAAGCGGGACCACCACCCCATAGCATGTTGCCGCCAGAAGCAGAATTCCATATTTCTTCTAGAGAATCTCCTAATTGTTCCAGAGCAACTAGAAAGAGATTCCTTAACCAGAAAGAATTCAGTTCAGATGTAGGATACCTATCCAGAAGTTTTCGCAACTCAATCATGTATGATGGAATCATCAAAGATTTGACCTTTTCGAACTCTGTCTGTAACTCACTAGAGACTCGAGAAACAAAGAGAAGATGTGTACGAACGAGATATCCAGCAACAAGAATAAGGAAAAGGATTGAATAGAGGAACTCCTGAACATTTAGCGATCTCAGATGTGTCGATATCAATGGTGACTCATTATTTCGATGAAGAATTTCCTCGGACAGAAGAAGATTATGTAAACACTTACTCGAAATCTCACTTATCCGATTCCATTGTGGAAGACACAATGGAATCGGAAGAATTGGCCATGATATATTTGATCCATGCATAATATCATGAAAAATGGATACCAATTTTTGGCTACTACTTAGTATTAGTATCGGCAATAGGTCTGAAAAGTATCTAAAAATATGAAATTTAGATATTTGTACCCTGTCGAAGTAAGGAACCACGGTATATATGTTAGGAATAGATTCCATTTTGAGAGAGTTGAAAAAGCACTATCTCGTTGAAAGGTTCTATACATATGCCCTTTCTCAAGGCATTTTTTTAGACAAGGACTCCGTTTTTTCCTCTTTTCGGATGTTAAATATTTCTCAGAACATGGAGTGTGAATCAAACCCATGTTTGAATTGAAATTGAGATACTGATGCAAGTTCTTCCCTTCTGAATCAGGTAGATTCATATATGAACGAGGTTGACAATAAGTTCTTTCAAAATTGACTCTTTGTCCCTCTGTTAGAGATGTTCCATAAATGTCTGCGATCGAGTAAATAGCTCTACGAACGAATGGATCGGATCGAATTGGAAAATGGAAAAATTTGTACAAGTTATACCCTTCGTCACCACTTTGCGGAAAATCGTTAGGTATCAATATGTTAGATACCTGTGACTCGATTGGTGAAATAGTACCTCTCTCCAAAAATGTTTTTTTTTAGTCACACAAAGAAAAAATGTTGTTTTTTTTGTCCACACGTAAAATCCGCCTTTTCGGTGAAGACAACCCCGAGGCTGCAGCGAGGTGGCTGCAGATGATTGAGCATATTTTCGAACGTATGGCATGCCCGGAAGCGCAGAAGACTGATTACGCGTCGTACCAGCTGATGGGAGAAGCTTTAACATGGTGGACTGGTGCGAGGGCTCTGCTGAGAGCTCAGGACGTGGAGCTGACATGGGCCGTATTCAGACAAGTGTTTCTGGATAAGTATTTTCCCAAGGCAATGAGAAGAATGAAGCACACTGAACTGCTGTCGCTTAGGCAGGGCAACATGACGGTCAATGAGTATATTGCAAAATTTGGGCAGCTGATCGAGTACGCCAACTTTGACCAGAACATCTATGATGAAGAATGGCAGGTGGAGAAGTTCGAGAGCGGATTACACCCGGAAATTCGCAAGCTCATCTTGACAACGGCTAATCGTACACTTCCGGAACTCATCAACCAGAGTCGTCAGGCAGAAGGAATCATTCTGGAGGCCAAGAACTTGAACAAGCCACCACCACAATTCCACGGAGGAAATCGAGCAGGCAGATTCTTCAGGGCGGCACCTGGTAGGGGTCGAGGCAGAGGTACGCCGTTGCAGGCGCGGCCTGGAAACTTTAAGAGAAACTTTACGGTGGGTCAATCATCGACTGGACGTCAGGGTGCGACTGTTTGTGCCACATGTGGAAAGAATCACTTTGGAGTCTGTCGCAAAAACAACAATGCATGCTTCAGATGCGGCCAGCAAGGTCATTTTGCTTACAAGTGCCCCCAGAACGCTGACCAACAGCCTCCGCAAGCTCGAGTGTTCACATTGGATGCAAATGAAGCGCAGAAGTTTCCCAACCTGATCAAAGGTAATGTCACTTTGAATGGTCACCCAATTTCTGTTATCTTTGATTCTGGAGCGTCTGGCTCTTTTATGGCAAAGCATACTGCCTTGAGAATAGGCATCACCCCAACCCCGTTACCTTATGAGTTACACATCAGCACACCTACTGGAGGATCGTGCACAGCCTCAGAGATCTGCAGAGGTGTTACCTTGCAGTATGAAGGGAACACGTACACAGTTAATTTGGTGGTCCTGCCGGTATTCAACTTCGATGTGATTATCGGTATGGACTGGTTGACGGAAAACGGGATAACTTTGGATTGTCGAGCAGGGAAAGTCATTGTTCCTACGAAAGATGGTAATTTTCAACCTTTCTCTTTCATTTCCTTATTGCAAGTTAGAAAAGAGCTCCGCAAGGGAGCAGCAGGGTATCTTTTGTCGATCGAGGCTGAGACCTCGATTGACAATCAAATTCAGGATGTACCGGTAGTTAGAGAATTCGAGGAGGTATTCCCGGATGAAATACCTCGATTGCCTCCTCATAGGGAAATAGAATTTTCGATCGAACTTGTTCCTGGAGTTGGACCAATCTCCATTGCCCCGTACCGCATGGCACCTTTGGAACTGCGCGAGTTGAAGAAGCAGATAGAAGAACTTTTGGCTAAGGAATTCATCAGACCGAGTACTTCTCCATGGGGTGCTCCAGCTATCTTGATTAAGAAGAAGGATGGAAGCTTACGTCTGTGTGTAGATTACCGCCAGCTGAACAAAGTCACGGTGAAGAATAAGTACCCGTTACCGAGGATCGACGACTTGATGGACCAGCTGAGAGGAGCCAGAGTCTTTTCCAAAATATATTTACGATCGGGATACCATCAGATCCGGGTCAAACCGGAGGACATTCCGAAAACAGCTTTTAGGACTCGTTATGGGCACTACGAATATCAGGTGATCCCATTCGGACTTACGAATGCTCCAGCGGTATTCATGGACTACATGAACCGCATCTTCCGCCCGTTTCTTGACCAGTTCGTTATTGTGTTTATCGACGATATCCTGATTTACTCAGCTAATGAAGAGCTGCACGCGGAACATCTGAGGATTGTCCTGCAAGTCTTGAAGGAGAAGCAGTTGTACGCGAAATGGTCGAAGTGCGAGTTTTGGCTTAAAGAGGTCCAGTTTCTGGGCCATGTCATTTCATCAGAAGGTATCGCGGTGGACCCCAGCAAAGTTGAAGCTGTCATGAATTGGGAACGACCCAAGACTGTCACCGAAGTAAGAAGTTTCTTAGGTCTGGCTGGATATTATCGAAGGTTTATCCAGAATTTCTCTCAGATAGTGCAACCCCTTACTCGTCTCACTCGGAAGGATAAGCCTTTTGAGTGGACTGAAGCCTGTGAAGAATGTTTCTTGGAGCTAAAGAGCAGATTGACGAGTGCTCCCGTACTCACGATTCCGGATCCTACTCGAACGTTCGAAGTGTACTGCGATGCGTCGCTGAAAGGACTTGGATGCGTGTTGATGCAGGACCGTATGGCAGTAGCTTATGCATCTCGACAACTGAAGCCTCACGAAGAAAACTATCCTACGCACGATTTGGAGTTAGCGGCTATAGTGTTCGCACTTAAGATCTGGAGGCATCACTTGTATGGTTCGCAGTTTGACGTGTTCAGCGATCATAAGAGTTTGAAGTACTTGTTCGACCAGAAGGAGCTGAATATGCGGCAACGGCGGTGGATGGAATTTCTGAAGGACTACGATTTTGAACTTAAGTACCACCCAGGAAAGGCAAACGTGGTAGCTGACGCCCTGAGCAGGAAGACACTACACACTGCAACTCTGATGATAGAAGAGCTGAAATTGTTTGAAGCCTTTCGAGACTTGAACTTATCGGTAGACGAGAGAGGGAACAGCATAGGATTGGGAAATATAAAGGTGGAGAATGAACTGATCAGTAGAATTAAGGAGGCTCAGAAAGATGAAGAGTTAGTCCGTGATTTGGTTGGTAACCCAGATGTTGTAAAGGATGAGTTTGATGTTTGGAGATTCCAAGGACGGCTGGTTGTGCCGAATGAAGTATTGAAGCAAGAAGTTTTACAGGAGGCTCACAAGGGTAAGTACGCAGTTCATCCTGGATCCACGAAGATGTACCATGATTTGAAGACCTCGTTTTGGTGGCCGGGTATGAAGCGTGATATTGCGGAGTATGTATCTCGATGCTTAACTTGTCAGAAGGTGAAGTACGAACATCAGAGATCGTCGGGACTCCTTCAACCTTTGGAGATTCCCGAATGGAAGTGGGACAGTATTTCGATGGATTTTGTAGTTGGACTTCCTCGGACGCGAGAAGGATATGATTCTATCTGGGTGATTGTCGATCGTTTAACGAAGTCAGCTCATTTCTTGCGTGTTAGAACCACATATGACACAGAGAGGCTTGCTAGAATTTATCTGCAGGAGATTGTGAAGCTGCACGGAGTTCCTACGAGTATTGTCAGTGATCGTGATCCCAAGTTTACATCTAAGTTTTGGGAATCCTTTCAAAGAGCATTAGGGACCCAACTGAGGTTGAGTACTGCTTATCATCCGCAGACCGATGGACAGACGGAACGCACCATTCAAGCCTTAGAGGACATGTTGCGAGCTTGTGTTTTGGAGTTAGGAGGCAGCTGGGATAGTTACCTTTCTTTGATTGAGTTCGCTTACAACAACAGTTACCACTCCAGCATTCAGATGGCACCATATGAAGCTTTGTATGGAGAAAGTGCAGATCCCCTTTATGTTGGACGGACGTGGGTGAGCGAAGTATGTTAGGACCCGATCTAATTCAAGAAACATCCGAACAAGTAAAGAAGATTCGGGAGAATATGCAGCGGGCTCAGGCCAGACAGAAGAGTTATTACGACAAGCGTCATAAGCCTCTATCTTTCGAAGTCGGAGACCATGTGTTCTTGAGAATCACTCCCACATCGGGACTCGGAAGGAGAATGGGAGTTAAGAAGTTAAGTCCACGGTACTTAGGACCGTATCTGATTATGGACCGGATTGGAGAGTCTGCATACCGGTTGGCTTTACCACCCAATCTGTCAGGAATTCACAATGTATTTCATGTGTCACAGCTACGGAGGTATCTCTCTGATCCATCTCACGTGTTACAGCCGGAAGAGGTGGAACTCAAGGAAAATCTGACTTATCAAGTGCAACCATTCCAAATTCTTGAAAGATCCGTCAAGCGACTCCGTTCTAAAGAAATCCCTTTGGTGAAAGTATTATGGAACAACAGATCGGCAGCTGAAGCCACTTGGGAGCGCGAGGACGACATTCAGAAACGTTTCCCAGAACTGTTTAGCTCTTAAGTAAGTTATTTTGCGGACAAAATTCCTATTTGGTGGGGAGAGTGTAACATCCCGTATAATTAGTAAAATACATAGGTACTATATGCTATAGGTACATGTGTAGAATTCGGATGTATGGTTTATGTGTAATGGCTTGTGAATTGTTTGATTTTTATTCCTTGGATAAGACTAAGGTAAGTAATAAAATTAAATCTTAGGAGGGCACATATGTAGACATGTGAATTTAATCCTATGAGTAATGTGAGTGTGTTAGAAGGCTTAGGTGCTTAGTGGGCTAGTGTGTGTATGGACTTGTGTGATTGGGCTCTTTGTGTGAGTGGCCAATGGCCCAAGAATGGCCTTTGGACCTACCTTGTTACAGCCCAAAGTTGTAACCACTTATCCTCCTTATAGCCTAGTCCAACAAGGCTGCCTTGTGCAGCAAGGAACACTACTTGGCTAGTTGTTTTTCCTTCTCATTTATGCGCACATGTGGGTGGATTACACTTAGAAAATCTGCCAAATTCCTTCATGTTTGACCGCCACCTCACTTGGCTTTTGCACACTTGATTTCAATTGTATTGCATGGAAGACACATGGACCTTTGAGCATGATTTTAGGCTGCATACTCCTCCATTTAGGCGCACATGGAGGGGCTTTGGATGCAGATTTTTCTTATGACACAAACTGCCTAACTTGTTGACTTGGAGAACCCTCTTACACTTCCATCATTAGACTGCATTGTGCAGATTTTTTGGCAAGCTTTTGCAGCCACCATGAGTCAAACCTCCTCCTCCTTCCACATGCATCATTAGTGAGATTTTGGGACTGCATTCTCATCATTTTTGCGCAGAGGACAGCTCCAAAAATCAGAATCCTTGGCTGCCACAAAGCTCTCTTGCTTGTGGACTTAGTGAACCTCCCTCACACCTCTCCTTGTGCGCATGGTTTAGCTTTCTATGCAGAAATTTTCTGACTTAGGACAGCCCAAAATGAGTGCTTAGGCTGCCACAAATCAGTGCGCATAATGCACCTCTTTTCCTCTCTTAATTTGCGCACCAAGGACTGCATCAAGGCAGATTTTTGGCTGCCATCAAGTTGAGTTGCTTGTTGACTTAGTGAACCTTTTGCATGTGCTCTTGATGCATCCACTCCACCCCACTCCATGCGCATGACTTGGTCAATTGTGCAGAAAATTCTGACTTAGAAGCTTAACCCAAATCTGAACATATCACTCCTCCATCCTTGCATGTAAATAGAGTAAGCTAGAAGCAAACCCTTTGCTTGATTCAGCCTTGTATGCAGCCCCATCCCCTCAAGCAATCAGAAATTTTCATGATGGATAATCATAGCAACTTCTCCTCTCCTTCCCTATAAATATGCGCACAAGAGGGGGGCTGTCCCCATTCACTTTGTGCAGCCAACTCATCTCCTCTTTCCCTCACTCTCTAGCTGAACCAACAAGCCCCTTGGAGAAGAAAAAAACATTGGTCACTTACCTTCCCTCACCTCTCAAAACCGTAGCCCTTGTCCCAAGCAAAGAGTAAGCTTTCCTCCTCACCTTCACCTCACTGTTCGGTCTTGATCCCTCACTTTTGAAGCTGCCCAAGTTTGTCCATCCTCATCCTTATTGCGCATAGATCACCATAGGAAGCAAGGACTTGTGTGTAGTGAAGCTAGAAGGTGGTGTGATTCTTGACTTTGAAGGGTGTGCTACAAGAGGTAAGCCTTGAGCTTAGGACTTTTTCTTTATGTAACCATGTATGTGTGCTTAAATGTCTCCTTGAGTATGCGTGGTTTTGGGACTCAAGTATGAGCATGGTAAAAATTAGAATGGTGGAGCTATTGCATGGTAAATTGTATGCATAAAAATGCTTAAGATTATATGCCACTGTTTGTATGATTAGGCCACTGTTTAAAGAGAAATGTGCCACTGTTTCCTTATGTATGTGCCACTGTTTTGGTAGATAAAATACCACTGTTTCTGTACCTAAAAGCCACTGTTTCTGCACTTAAAAGCCACTGTTTCTGCACATGTATGTCACTGTTTTAGTGCTCCTTAAGCCACTGTTTTTATGCATGAAATGCCACTGTTTTACTCATCAAATGCCACTGTTTCCATGCTTAAAATGCCACTGTTTTAGCCATGAAGTGCCACTGTTTCCATGCTTAAAATACCACTGTTTTTATGCATAAAAAGCCACTGTTTTAGCTATCATATGCCACTGTTTTTATGCATAATGTGCCACTGTTTTAGTCATCATATGCCACTGTTTATATGCATAAAATGCCACTGTTTTTATGCATAATATGCCACTGTTTTAGTCATCATATGCCACTGTTTATATGCATAAAATGCCACTGTTTTTATGCATCAAATGCCACTGTTTAGTCCAAAATATGCCACTGTTTCAATGCCCAAAAACCAAGATTTATGCCACTGTTTTGGAAGTTCAAAGTGCCACTGTTTCTGTTTTAAAAATGCCACTGTTTCTGTTTTAAAATGCCACTGTTTCTGTTTTAAAAACGCCACTGTTTCTGTTTTAAAACGTCACTGTTTTGCTGCTGTATGCTCACTGTTTTGCTGCTGTATGCTCACTGTTTTGCTGCTGTATGCTCACTGTTTTGCTGCTGTAAATGCTCACTGTTTTGCTGCTGTAAATGCTCACTGTTTTGCTGCTGTATGCTCACTGTTTTGCTGCTGTAAATGTTCACTGTTTTGCTGCTGTAAACACTGCTGTATGCTCACTGTTTTGCTGCTGTAAGCCACTGCTGTATGCTCTCTGTTCTGCTGTAAATAGCCACTGTAAATGATTAGTTTTAATTGATTTAGGTGCGCTTAAGAAGTGAGAATATTTCGCTGCCGTTGGTAATATTTAAAGGAAAGCTAAGGTAAGTGTCAGGCGATGATGCCTAATGTAACTATTGACTACTGGTATAGAATTATGACATGATGCTCCATATGCCGTAAAAATATTATGTTCCATTATAATGAAAGGAAACTGCCAAAAATGTGCCGTGATGGCTATATGATTATGAGGTAAAAGACGTTATGTGGCAGCATAACGCATATG
This sequence comes from Gastrolobium villosum, assembly GCA_032173675.1. Lineage (NCBI taxonomy): Eukaryota > Viridiplantae > Streptophyta > Magnoliopsida > Fabales > Fabaceae > Gastrolobium > Gastrolobium villosum. Next base: position 9,465 of record JAVKPL010014043.1, read on the forward strand.
AAAGGTATATAAGCATGCATCTTACATTATACCGCATTTTTTACGCTTTGTGTGTGAAAGCATAGCATGTCATGCATGTAACAAGATCATATAGGCCTTGTTCTAGAATAGTTATGTACAGGACCATGTGTTTGAGCAAGCATCATATAGGCATCCCCAAGGTACCGGGGTATGGGACACTTGGCATCAGTCCGCATAGGCCCACAGATGGAATCCACATGGAGCTCAGGTGCCAAGGGATATTTGATTCCACTGTGAAGTGCGCGCACGACGGTGCTAAAAGCGCAAAGGAAAGGCGTTATATACGCAATATATGAATATGATAAAAAGGAAAAGGAACAAGGATATGTTGAAGTGACTGTTTATGATTTTGTGCCTAGTTAATATTGTTATATTATTGGTTTTATTGCCACACTACTGGGATTATTCTCACCCCTTCGGGGCTGCTATTTTCCTAAATGGCAGGAGGGCATAAAAGCACATGAAGACGTGATGTTTGCTGTTGATTGCTGATGCGTGGATTACCACTATTGCTG
>JAVKPL010014044.1:0-12152 GCA_032173675.1 Gastrolobium villosum
TGAGTTTTGTGTTAATGTGTGGTATAGTGAATTGTAGTGTGATTATATGATGTTGGAAGTGATTATGTGAGTTGTGGGCCATAGGAATTGAGTGGAAATCCTTGGTTTGGACTAACCAAGATTAGGCCATTTATGTACAATTGAGCAAATTGATGTTTTAGAACACTTTGGTGTTGTGTTGTGTGATGGAAAAGTTAATAGATGGGTTGTGTGGTGATTGGCATGTGGAAGAATCAATGTAAAAATAATTTGTGTTGAAAGTGGCAAAATGTGCCTAAAGTGAAATAATTCGCAAAACGTTGCGAAAAAGTCGTAAAACCGAAAAACGGCGATTGAACTAGCCTTTAGGTAACCTAAGTAAGTGAAATAAAATGAGAAAGAAAATTTAGAAAGATAAAACCCAAAATAACCCTATTACGGCCGAACCTTGGGGGGAGAGAAGAGGAATTTGACGTTTTTGCGTTTTGACGTATTGTGACTGAAACTGACGGCTGTGCATGGTTGTACAGGTTGCCGTACGTGGATATAAACTTGGAACAGTGAAACAGTGGATTGCCCTTGGTCCTGGATCAAGTGGATTGAGGCGTTCCCTGTGAATCAAGCTGTAAGTGGAGTTTTGCGGAGCTCAGTGAAAGGAAAAAGAAAGGTAACCTCTTGGTACTGGGGCTTGTTCCCCTTTTGTGTTCCACCTTGCTAGTTGATGGCAATGGTAGGAAATGTGTATGAGTAGTGTAGAACAGCATGAGCATGCATGTGCATTATCACAGTGGGTACTTATGTACCAGATCTCTGGCCAGTAGATATTTCTAGCCTTCGGGCAAGTGTTTCCGGACTGCCACTGGATAGGTCTCCGAGAGGGAGTTCCAGTTGACCCAGGGTCGTGGTGTGTTATCCGGATAGGAGCACACTAGGTTGTCTCGGGTGTATATGGTTGGAAGGGGTACCTTGGTGGGTTGTTCTATGAACACGCCAGGGGTAGTACCCATAGGCGTATAGCCGAGGACATGGCGTGGTATTGGTAGCTACCATCTCGCATGTCGTAGTTGTTCTGATATATTCCCCATTTCTCTAAATCCCTTGCTTTATCCCGCTTTATCTTGTTTGTCCAACTTCAAACGGCGATAACCGGAGCTCACGAGCTCGGAATTGAGTGTGTGATAGCTTGATAGAAAGGTAAGTGAATAAGTAAAAAAGATAACCTGGAGTTTAAGTTTGGATTTTTATTTTGTGTTCATAGAAAAACAGATTGGCAAATCCTGTTAAGTGGTAAAAACGTAAAAAGTGAGGAATTGACTAAGTGGGTTTATGGGAACCCCTTAGTATCTTGTATGTGGTAAAATAAAGTGTATAAATAGTTAAGAAAGTCTTCCGCTATTTTATTATTACGCTTTTTATACTTTTACTGTTCGCGTAATAATCGGAAAAAGTTTATTCTCATTTTTATAAATGAACTGCTGTGATTGTAACTGCGCTTAATATCATAATTAATGTTAACAATACCGGTACGTAACGGGCTGTTACATTTTATGGTATCAGAGCAGTTTTGTTAGGGAACTCTGATAATATATATATAGATGTGTTATGTGGTACATAGTTGAATGTAGATTCTTATCGATTACTGTATATGTAATTCCTTAGTGTGGGTCTGATCAACCCATTCCTTTGTGTTACATGTGTGGTCATCGTAAGAAGCCTGCGTAGTAACCTTGAAGCACCGAGTGTGTGTCTTTAGCCTGATGTTGTGGCTGCAGTTTTAACTGCTCCATGGACAAAGGATGGCAGTAAGTCAAGTATGAATATTAGAAGGCATAAAGAACAGACATAAATATTATATCTGACTTGGTGAATGCCAATAGAAAAGTGTATTATAAGCAACAGTGGTGTACAATTTATGATATGTACAATATGAGCATAGACGAACCTTGCAGTACTATGAAAGATAAACATATAACAGAGATGAGTTTATGAGATTGGTGAATTTCCAAGTATATGTGTAGTATAGTAAGACAATTATGTACAAGTGGTCTTGGATGAGTAATCCTACGAGGTTTGACCATGTGAAAGTATGATGCTGGTAGATTGGTAGTGTGAGAGGTATTGTGTAACATCCCGCATAATTAGTAAAATACCTAAGTACTATATGTTATAGATGAAGGTGTAGATTTCGGATTTATGGTGTAGGTTTGATGGCTTACGAATTGTTTGATCTTTATCCTTGGATGAGACTAAGGTAATTAATTAAATTAAGTCATAGGAGGATAAATATGTGGACATGTGAATTTAATCATATGAGTAATGTGAGTGTGTGTTAGAAGGCTTTAGTGCTTAGTGGACCTTGGTAGTGGGCTAGTGTGTGTGTGTGGACTTGTTACTATTGGACTTGTGTGAATGGATCCTTTTGTGTGTGTGGCCAATGGCCCAAGGTTGGCTCTTGGATCAATCTTGTTCAGCCCAAATTAAATCCACACCTAATTCCCTAAGCCTTGTCCAACAAGGATGTCTTGTGTACCAAGGAACCTTCACATGGCAACTCTTCTACCACCCTTTCATGCGCACAAGAGAGAGTAATTAGGACCTTAGTAATCTGCCATTTTCCCTTGCTAAACCGCCACCTCACCTTGCTTATGCATAACTTGATTTTAATTTCATTGCATGGAAGACACATGTACCATTTAGCATGATATTAGGTTGCATATTCCTTCATTTTGGCGCACATGGGAGGGGTCTTGGTGCAGATTTTTTTTATGACACAAATCTGACTTGAGTGTTGACCAAGTGAACCACCTTACACCTTCCATCATGAGGCTGCAATGTGCAGATTTTTGCAAGCTTTAGGCAGTCCATCATGAGCCAAATCTCCTCCTTTCTTCCACATGCATCATAAGTAGGGTCTTGGGGCTGCATCTTCATCATTTTTGCGCAGAGGACAGCTCCAAAAATCAGATTCCTTGGCTGCCACAAAGCTCTCTTGCTTGTGGACTTAGTGAACCTTCCTCACACCTCACCTTGTGCGCATAGTGTGGCTGTTTGTGCAAGAAAATTCTGACTTGTTAACACTCATTACCTTTCCCTCACCTCCTTGCATGTGAATAGAGTACTTTAGAAGCAACCTTGTGTGCAGCCCCATCTCCTCAAGCAATCAGAATTTTTCATGATGGTAAATCATGCCACTTCTCCTCACTTTCCCTTTAAATATGCGCATAGGAAGGGGCTGGCCTCATGTACTAGTGCAGCCAACATCTCCTCCTCCTCCTCACTCTCTAGCCGAACCAACAAGCTTCCTTGGAGCAAGAAGACTTTGCCAAGCCAACTCCCTCCTTCCCTCACCTCAACCGTGACCAACACCAAGTTTTCCTCCTACCTTCCCCCACTGTCCAGCCTTGTTCCTCAACCTTGAAACTGTCCAAGTGTGTTCATCCTCACCTTGTGTGCGCATAGAACACCATAGGAAGTGTGGACTTGTTGTGAAGTAGAGCTAGGAAGGGTGTGGTGAAGTGTGTGCTACAAGAGGTAAGCCTTGAACTTAGAACTCTTTCATTGTAACCATGTATGTGTGCTTAAATGTCTCTTTGATTATGTGTGGTTTTGGATTCAAGTTGAGCATGGTTAAAGTATAAGGTGGAGCCATTTTATGATGACTTGTATGCATGAGTTGTAGAGTGAAAGTCTCATGGTTATGCTTAAGACAATATGCCACTGTTTTGTATGATTATGCCACTGTTTTGAAGAGAAATATGCCACTGTTTCCCTATGAATGTGCCACTGTTTTGATGATAAAATGATCACTGTTTCGGTTCCTCAAAATCACCATTCAAATGCCACTGTTTCTGCACATTATATGCCACTGTTTCTGCACATATATGCCACTGTTTCTGCACATTATATGCCACTGTTTCTGCACATTATATGCCACTGTTTCTGCACATTATATGCCACTGTTTCTGCACATATGCCACTGTTTCTGCACATATATGCCACTGTTTCTGCACATATATGCCACTGTTTCTGCATATTATGCATAATATATGCCACTGTTTTAGCCATCATATGCCACTGTTTTTATGCATAATAGGCCACTGTTTTAGTCATCATATGCCACTGTTTTTATGCATAAAAGGCCACTGTTTTAGTCATCATATGCCACTGTTTTTATGCATAACATGCCACTGTTTTAGCCATCATATGCCACTGTTTTTATGCATAAAAGGCCACTGTTTTAGTCATCATATGCCACTGTTTTTATGCATAAAAGGCCACTGTTTTAGTCATCATATGCCACTGTTTTTATGCATAAAATGCCACTGTTTTAGTCCATAATATGCCACTGTTTTATGCATAAAATGCCACTGTGTTAGTCCATAAAGTGCCACTGTTTCTGTTTTAAAATGGCCACTGTTTCTACTGTAAGGTGCTACTGTTTTTCTGCTGTAAAACATCACTGTTTCTGTTTTAAAACGTTCACTGTTTCTGCTGTATGTTTACTGTTTTCCTACTGTAAAACGTCACTGTTTTCTGCTGTAAAAACGCTGCTGTATGCTCACGTTTACTGTTTTCCTGCTGTAAAACGTCACTGTTTTCTGCTGTAAAAACGCTGCTGTATGCTCACTGTTTTGCTGCTGTAAACACTGCTGTATGCTCACTGTTTTCCACTGTAAAACACTGCTGTATGCTCACTGTTTTGCTGCTGTAAGACACTGCTGTATGCTCACTGTTCTGCTGTAAATAGCCACTGTAAATGATTAGTTGTAATTGATTTAGGTGCGCTTAAGAAGTGAGATACTTCGCTGCTGTTTGGTAATATTTAAGGCAAGCAAAGGTAAGTGTCAGGCGATATTGCCTAATGTGACTATTGACTACTGGTATAAAATTGTGACATGATACTCCATATGCCGTAAAAATATTATGTTCCATTATAATGAAAGGAAACTGCCAAAAATGTGCCGTGATGGCTATATGATTATGAGGTAAAGACGTTATGTGGCAGCATAACGCATATGAAAGGTATATAAGCATGCATCTTACATCATACCGCATTTTTACGCCTTGTGTGTGAAAGCATAGCATGACATGCATGTATCAAGATCATATAGGCCTTGTGTAGAATAGTTATGTACAGGACCATGTGTTTGAGCAAGCATCATATAGGCATCCCCAAGGTACCGGGGTATGGGACACTTGGCATCAGTCCGCATAGGCCCACAGTTGGAATCCACATGGAGCTCAGGTGCCAAGGGATATTTGATTCCACTGTGAAGTGCGCGCACGACGGTGCTAAAAGCGCAAAGGAAAGGCGTTATATACGCAATATATGAATATGATAAAAAGGAAAAGGAAAAGGAACAAGGATATGTTGAAGTGACTGTTTATGATTTTGTGCCTAGTTAATACTGTTATATTATTGGTTTTATTGCCACACTACTGGGATTATTCTCACCCCTTCGGGGCTGCGATTTTTCCAAAATGGTAGGAGGACGTAAAAGCACTTGAAGGAGTGGTGTTTGCTGTTGCTTGCTGATGCGTGGATTATCACTATTGCTGTTTGTTTAATTGGATGACTGTAATGATTAATGTTTTGGTACTCTTGGATGACTGTAGTCTTTATCATCTTTATGTTAGCTTGAACTTTTATGAACAGCGGCTATTTTGGAAAACCTTTGTGAAAAGAATTTAAGTGCTGAAAATTTTATACGGATTTGTATACTTATATGAGATGCTTTGTTATCATTTGTGACGATTGTTTACTGCGATGTTAGCTCATTTGACGTTAACGACTGAATTCCGCTTAGCTGGATGCATACAAGGGAGGGCGTTACAAATAGTTTAGTGTTTCAGTTACGGTCACAGCTTTTTTATTATTACGCTTTTTATACTTTTACTGTTCGCGTAATAATCGGAAAAAGTTTATTCTCATTTTTATAAATGAACTGCTGTGATTGTAACTGCGCTTAATATCATAATTAATGTTAACAATACCGGTACGTAACGGGCTATTACATTTTATGGTATCAGAGCAGTTTTGTTAGGGAACTCTGATAATATATATATATAGATGTGTTTTGTGCTACATAGTTGAATGTAGATTCTTATCGATTACTGTATATGATCAACCTATTCCTTTGTGTTACATGTGTGTCATCGTGAAGTAACCTTGAAGCACTGAGTGTGAGTCTTTAGCCTGATGTTGTGGCTGCAGTGTTTGCTATGGACAAAGGATGGCAGTAAGTCAAGAGAATATTAGAAGGCATAAAAGAACAGACATAAATATTATATCTGACTCAATAGAAAAGTGTATTATAAGCAACAGTGGTGTACAATTTATGATATTTACAATATGAGCATAGACGAACCTTGCAGTACTATGAAAGATAAACATATAACAGAGATGAGTTTATGAGATTGGTGAATTTCCAAGTATATGTGTAGTATAGTAAGACAATTATGTACAAGTGGTCTTGGTGAATAGACTTCATCAAGGCGAGAGGTTTTGAACCTGAAGAATTATTGAGAAAAGGGAAGATATTCGTATGCGTGAGTTAAACACGTCATGTTTGATTAGCAGTTATGAGACCATGCACTTGAATGAATTGGGATGGTCCAAGCAGAGAAGCAAATAGAATATCGATAAGTAATACGAGGTTTGACCCATGAGATAAGAGGTAGTGTTGACTAAACACAAGTGAGGTGAACTAATGATGAGTATATTATTATGTGTAATATGTATGAGGAAAAGTGAAGGAATTGCCATGGATGACACAAGATCTATGTACCATGAAGACACTATTGCCGTTATTGGAGGTCGACTCAGATTGGCAGGCGTATCAGTGATAAAGGAACATAATGGTTGAGATGTACAGTCATTGTACGAAAGTAATGAGAGTTGTAAAGAAATTACAATCTGGTGGTATATGTATATGTACTACTAATAGTAGTGCACTTATGAAAATATTGGTATTTGATACGGAGTGATAGACGGAGTAAAGGTATTTACAAGGTAAAGAGATATTCTACAACCACCAAGGGTGGAAGTGATCAGGAAAATTGATGAGTTGCTCTACAGTATTGAGCATATGTTATGTGAGCCGTGACGAACAATGGACTAGAACGGTGGCATAAGTTGTGAGTTATTGTTGCATAACAATAAGTTGAGATGGTATGATTAGAGAATGAGTGAAGGTAAAACTTAATGTGAAATCAAGTGATTAGTATAGGAACCAAGTGGCAATAAAGTGCGAAAGTCAGAGGTTAATGAAAGAACTGATGTGTAAAGTGTGCAGAGAATGTGGAATTATTTGGCCAGCAAGAGAGTTAATGTGTAATTCAAGATGAAAATGATAAGATTTGTTAGTGAACTGAGGTATAAATTCAGTGCAAGGATTGAGGTGAAGTAGTTATCTGTGATTCGACGGAAATGATTGGAAGATCCCTGTGTGATGGGAAATGTGAAACTTATACTGAGAGATTTGAGATGTGTACAGAACTTTGAGAAAATTTAACAATTATGGATTAGGGATTATGTTATGAACCATGGCAAGTGATTAGTCAAAGTAAAAGAGTAAACAATCTGTGATAAGAATAAGCACGGAAGAGATAATCGACTATGGAATGAACGGTAACAAGACAGAAGGAACTATTACGAGTTAGAAAATGAGTACGAAATTACGAAGAGAATGTGGATTATTATAATAGTGACTATGTTATAAACCAGGTCAGAGGGGTAACCGAAACGAAAGTAAACTACCAGTGAGAAGAATGACACGAGAGAGTGAGAAGAATTAACTTATATGTAACAGGTGTATATTATACCACTACTACTAAGATTATGGGGGCAGCCCATGTGGTAATACAAAACAGTTTGGATGTTATATACAGAGGTGATACAGACACCAAATGGACTGGGTCCATGTGTGATTTGGAGTGTACGGAGTACCAGTTTTGCCGTTATATACAGATATGTTATAAGCAAGAACTCCCCTGTGTATTGGGTGCACATTTGCTATTATATACAGATGTATTATGAGTATAAATTTCTCTGTGCACTGGGTGCATGTAATATGATTTGATAGTAGGAAGATCTCAGTGGGGACTACGTGTCAGGAGTGTATAGCTATCTCTGTGCGGGTTAAGTTCCCGGAGACTAGTAGTATTTGATATGAGTAATGTGAAACGAGGAAGTGTTCCACATTGGTGTAACAGTTAGTATGGTAGAGATAATTTATGTAAATGCACAAAGAAGAAACATTTGGGGGATGCCTTAGAATAGGGACAGCTAGTAGTAAGTCATTTTTACGGCATGGATCATATGGGTGGATTCTCTGATCGGTGGGTCATGACATCTGGGGCCCTTAGGACAGCAAGAGCTCGAGGGGTTAAACCTGTGAATGTTGTTACCCACTGTATTGGGAGAGTTTTTCCATATGGTTAACGCAAGATGCGAGGTTATATATTTGTAAATGGACAATAGTATGTCAGATTTGGATATAAGAGTTGTGGATTAGTGTGCAAGAACTTCAAAGTGTGATAGTGAAGCACTATTGTGGGTGTAAAGTAAGTTAGATGAAATACATTTTGTCTCTAAGTGAAGTAGTAAGTTGTGGGAACCCTTGTCTTATGACCAAAAAGGGATGATAACGTGAGTTAAAGTTGACAGAATGAGTAAGTGTCCTTCTAGGAAGGCTAGTGATGATCAAGATTTCAGGTTAAAACAGTAAAGTGTTAGCCCTAAGGAAAAGATAAATTGAAATAGAGTCAAGTGCGAACGTGTATTAATAGATGGGAACTATAGTTGTAATTGATTACCAAAAAGTGAATAGCTTGGTTTTGCTGGTAAAGTATCTTAAGAAGTTTTATATGTAATCGCATATGCCACTTATGGTGGAAAGTGTGTGGAAAATGCACAATGTTGATGATGTTTTGATTAAGTACTAATGAGGTATGGACGAGTGTTTGTGGTAATTTTGAATATTTTGAGAGACTGATATACCAACTGGTGGTAAATTATAGAAGTAGTGGCAAAAATGGAATTGATTTTAAGTGACTTGATAATTAAGTGTCAAGGATTCCTAGTGAATAGGACTTGTATATGAATGGTATGGCATTTTGAATATTCCATCAGTTAATAGTGAAGGGGATCGGAAAGTGATTCGTCCAAAGTGTTTAGTGGAAGTGAGTAAAGCTGTAAAGTAATAGTTTTTTGAATATGACATCCAGGATTAAATGATGATGATTACGAGAAAGAGGTATAAATGAGTGGAACATATGGTTAAGTTACAACATCGGAGTGGAATGGAAGTTGAAAATAGTTAGTGGGTGAAAATATTAAGCATGAGTCCTCGATATGGAGGTCATCGATGAGTGTTATCTTTAGACTGTGAGAGGTCTGAGTATGGGATTGAGCTGACTGAGTTGATAAAATTGAGATGGTTCAGTTAACGAAAAGAGTAACAGTGAAAGCAAATTATGAATATGATTACTAGATGGGAAGATTCAGGAGTGTGTGGTTAAAAAACCTTAAAAGGTTAATCAGAAATATAAACTATTGTGAGGATTGTAAATTTCGTATCATGAAGAGAAAGATATGGTTATGAGTACCTAAGAAGAGGTCAAGACATGTGACAAGGAAAAACAAAGTATATGAGTATAGAATTTAATGTGAGTCGGAATCATGAGAAACGACAAAGTGCCCTGGAAACTAGAAAGGATGTGCTTCGGTGAAAGCTAAGAAAACAATGAAATCACAAGAGCAGTGACAGTAATGGAAAGGACTAGTATGTCTGAGTATGGTTCAAACAGTGAGGACAGCGAAAAGAGTTAAGTGCTAAAGGAAGTGTGAAGATACATGAAAACAATTAGAGCCTATTATGGAAACAACTAGAGATGTTTGGGGACGAGATTGGGTCAGAAAGATAGATGAAGATGAGAATGAGATGAAGTGAGACAAACAAATTGTAATGTGGTCGTCTATTACCTATAAATTGGTAAAAGTGTAACCGTAAGCCATGAAGAGCTTAAAATATTGCGAAGTGAAGGTCGTGGCACCATAAGCGACAAGTGTGAAATGAGTATATTATGAACTACAGTGAATGAAAAAGCAACAGTGGTTTAAGGAAACAGTGAAAGATATAATGAGCTAAGGGGTCAGATACCCGAAGTTATCAAGTTTGTGAAAGACTCAGTAATCATGGATACCACAGAGATGAGATGTTCGATTACACCCGTGTTACAGGACCGTTAAGATGTAATTTTGCGGACAAAATTCTAAAAGGTGGGGTGATTATAACACCTCACAATTCTAAATTAAGTAATTAAAGTATTAAGTGAGAAATTAAGTGATGGATTAGTGAGAATCCCAAAGATTAGGCCAAAACACAAAGAAAGGGCAAAACAGTAATTAGCCAACACGCAACCCTAGGAAGGAAAAAAATTGAGCAGGAGGTCTCAGATGATAAAAATAAGACTGGAAATGGATTCAGAACGAAAAATTGAGTGGATAGGCAAGTTTCAGAAAAATCAGTGAATAGTGTTTTTCGCGGGTAAAAATACCGCAGTCAGATTGCACCGTAAAACGTGCCAGTGGAATTTTGAGCTCTAGGTTTCAAATATTGATTTTAAATGGTCCATAGAAATAGGAAATATGATTTCTGATAATATTTGAGGGATTTAAGTCAATTTGTGGAAGTTTGTCAACGGAGCACTCTGTACCTTAAAGCAGTGTTTTTCTGAACAACCGGAAAGCTCCAAATTTATCTGAGGGAGTAAAATTAAAGGATTTTGTTAAGATGAAAAATTATAATTTCTCATTAGGTTTTTAAATTGTGAATTTTAGTGATGATCGGAGGGAAATTCGGGTGAGTTTTAAATCACGTGTGATCCGGTACCCACTTAAAGTCAAATAAACACTTCTTAAACACTATTCATTTTTCTTCATTCACGTATTCTTCTTCTTCAAGCAGCGTCCAACAGCCCCATTTTCCCTCATTTTTGGGCAAATCTTCCTCCTCCCCTAAACCAAGCTATACTCAACCAAATTCAACAAAGTTTGTGTTGAATCTTGATGGAAAACACATTGGTACCACTCTTGAGCCTTGAAACCGCGTATTTGGAGAGATCTGGGCAAAAATCAGATTCGAAATATTGGTGAAAATTGTGTTCTTGGAGCTTTTAAATGCTACAATGGTGGAGTATACTTAGGTGGAGCCATATACTGTTCAATTGGGTGAGTTATTTCAACATTTCATTGGTTAAATTTTGAGTTGTGATAATTGACCCTAAAGAGGGATTTTGTGATATATGGTGTTAGAGAGCTCAAATGGAAAATGTCTATTAGATGATAATGTCTTAGAATGATGTATTAATGCCAGAAATGCAATGAAAATTTTAAGCGAAAAAAAATGGATTTTTAACTGAGGAAAAATTGGTGCATGAAATGGAATTTTTGAGTTTTGTGTTAATGTGTGGTATAGTGAATTGTAGTGTGATTATATGATGTTGGAAGTGATTATGTGAGTTGTGGGCCATAGGAATTGAGTGGAAATCCTTGGTTTGGACTAGCCAATATTAGGCCATTTATGTACAATTGAGCAAATTGATGTTTTAGAACACTTTGGTGTTGTGTTGTGTGATGGGAAAGTTAATAGATGGGTTGTGTGGTGATTGGCATGTGGAAGAATCAATGTAAAAATAATAAGTGTTGAAAGTGGCAAAATGTGCCTAAAGTGTAATAATTCGCAAAACGTTGCGAAAAAGTCGTAAAACCGAAAAACGGCGATTGAACTAGCCTTTGGGTAACCTAAGTAAGTGAAATAAAATGAGAAAGAAAATTTAGAAAGATAAAACCCAAATTAACCCTATTATGGCCGAACCTTGGGGGGAGATAAGAGGAATTTGACGTTTTTGCGTTTTGACGTATTGTGACTGAAACTGACGGCTGTGCATGGTTGTACAGGTTGCCGTACGTGGATATAAACTTGGAACAGTGAAACAGTGGATTGCCCTTGGTCCTGCATCAAGTGGATTGAGGCGTTCCCTGTGAATCAAGCTGTAAGTGGAGTTCTGCGGAGCTCAGTGAAAGGAAAAAGAAAGGTAACCTCTTGGTACTGGGGCTTGTTCCCCTTTTGTGTTCCACCTTGCTAGTTGATGACAATGGTAGGAAGTGT
>JAVKPL010014045.1:0-37500 GCA_032173675.1 Gastrolobium villosum
CTTTTGTCGTAAAAAATCTTCGATGGAATCCATTTTCCGTCCAAAATCTTCTACGGAATCCATTTTCCGTCGAAAAACATCACAAAATCAATTACTTTTGCATTTATTTTATTCATCCGTTTTCGACGGAATACATTTTTTGTCAAAAATCTTCAACGGAATCCATTTTTCGTCGAAAAGTTAATAAAATCAATTTCTTTTGCATTTATTTTATTCATCCATTTTCAACGGAATTCATTTTCCGTCAAAAATCTTCGATGGAATCCATTTTTCGTCGAAAAACTTCATATAATCAATTTCTTTTGCATTTATTTTATTCATCCATTTTCGACGGAATCCGTTTTCCATCGAAAAATTTCACAATATCAATTTCTTTTACATTTATTTTACTCATCCATTTTCGACGGAATTCATTTTCCGTCGAAAAACTTCACAAAATAAATTTCTTTTGCATTAATTTAATTCATCCATTTTCGACGGAATACATTTTCTGTCAAAAATCTTCGACGGAATCCATTTTGCGTCGAAAAACTCACAAAATCAATTTTCTTTGCATTTATTTTTTTTATCCGTTTTCGACGAAATCCTTTTTCCGTCGAAAAAAACTTCACAAAATCAATTTCTTTTACATTTATTTTAGTCATCCGTTTTCGACGGAATACATTTTTCGTCAAAAATCTTCGACGGAATCCATTTTTCATCGAAAAACATCATAAAATAATTTCTTTTGCATTTATTTTATTCATCCATTTTCGACGGAAAATGGATTCCGTCGAAAAACTTCACAAAATCAATTTCTTTTGCATTTATTTTATTAATCCGTTTTCGACGAAATTCTTTTTCCGTCGAAAAACTTCACAAAATCAATTTCTTTTACATTTATTTTATTCATCCATTTTCGACGGAATTCATTTTCCGTCAAAAATCTTCGACGGAATCCATTTTCCATCGAAAAACTTCATAAAATCAATTTCTTTTGCATTTATTTTATTCATCCATTTTCGACGGAATTCATTTTCCGTCCAAAATCTTCGACGGACTCCATTTTCCGTCGAAAAACTTAACAAAATCAATTTCTTTTGCATTTATTTTATTCATCCGTTTTCGATGGAATTCATTTTCCCTCAAAAATTTTCGACGAAATCCATTTTCCGTCGAAAAACTTACGAAATCAATTTCCTTTGAATTTATTTTATTAATCTGTTTTCGACGAAATTCTTTTTCCGTCGAAAAACTACACAAAATCAATTTCTTTTGTATTTATTTTAGTCATCTGTTTTCGACGGAATACTTTTTTCGTCAAAAATCGTCGACGGAATCCATTTTTCGTCGAAAAACTTCATAAAATAATTTCTTTTGCATTTATTTTATTCATCCATTTTCGACGGAATTCATTCTCCGTCCAAAATCTTCGACGGAATCCATTTTCCGTCGAAAAACTTTACAAAATCATTTTCTTTTGCATTTGTTTTATTAATCCGTTTTCGACGAAATTCTTTTTCCATCGAAAAACTTCACAAAATCAATTTCTTTTGCTTTTATTTTATTCATCCATTTTCGACGGAATACATTTTTAGTCAAAAATCTTCGACGGAATTCATTTTCCATCGAAAATCTTCATAAAATCAATTTCTTTTGCATTTATTTTATTCATCCATTTTCGACGAAATTCATTTTCCGTCCAAAATCTTCGACGGAATCCATTTTCCGTCGAAAAACTTCACAAAATCAATTTCTTTTGCATTTATTTTATTCATCTATTTTCGACGGAATTCATTTTCCGTCAAAAATCTTCACAAAATCAATTTCTTTTGCATTTATTTTATTCATCCGTTTTCTACGGAATACATTTTTCGTCAAAAATCTTCAACGGAATCCATTTTCCGTCGAAAAACTTCATAAAATCAATTTCTTTTGCATTTATTTTATTCATCCATTTTCGACGGAATTCATTTTCAATCAAAAATCTTCGACGGAATCCATTTTCCGTCTAAAAACTTCACAAAATCAATTTCTTTTGCATTTATTTTATTAATCCATTTTCGACGAAATTCTTTTTCCGTCGAAAAACTTCACAAAATCAATTTCTTTTGCATTTATTTTATTCATCCATTTTCGACGGAATTCATTTTCCGTCAAAAATCTTCACAAAATCAATTTCTTTTGCATTTATTTTATTCATCCGTTTTCGACGGAATACATTTTTCGTCAAAATCTTCAACGGAATCCATTTTCCGTCGAAAAACTTCATAAAATCAATTTCTTTTGCATTTATTTTATTCATCCATTTTCGACGGAATTCATTTTCCATCAAAAATCTTCGACGGAATCCATTTTCCGTCTAAAAACTTCACAAAATCAATTTCTTTTGCATTTATTTTATTAATCCATTTTCCACGAAATTCTTTTTCCGTCGAAAAACTTCACAAAATCAATTTCTTTTGCATTTATTTTTTTCATCCATTTTCGACGGAATTCATTTTCCGTCAAAAATCTTCACAAAATCAATTTCTTTTGCATTTATTTTATTCATCCGTTTTCGACGGAATACATTTTTCGTCAAAAATCTTCAACGGAATCCATTTTTCGTCGAAAAACTTCATAAAATCAATTTCTTTTGCATTTATTTTATTCATCCATTTTCGAAGGAATTCATTTTCCGTCAAAAATCTTCGACGGAATCTATTTTCCGTCGAATAACTTCACAAAATCAATTTCTTTTGCATTTATTTTATTAATCCGGAATTCATTTTCCGTCACAAATCTTCGACGGGATCCATTTTCCGTCGAAAAACTACACAAAATCAATTTCTTTTGCATTTATTTTATTCATCCGTTTTCGACGGAATTCATTTTCCGTCAAAAATCTTCACAAAATAAATTTCTTTTGCATTTATTTTATTAATCCGTTTTCAACGGAATACATTTTTCGTCAAAAATCGTCGACGGGATCCATTTTTCGTCGAAAAACTTCATAAAATCAATTTCTTTTGCATTTATTTTATTCATCCATTTCCGACGGAATTCATTTCTCGTCAAAAATCTTCAACGGAATCTATTTTCCGTCGAAAAAATTCACAAAATCAAGTTCTTTTGCATTTATTTTATTCATCCATTTTCGACGAAATTCATTTTCCGTCAAAAATCTTCGACGGAATCCATTTTCCGTCGAAAAACTTCCCAAAATCAATTTCTTTTGCATTTATTTTATTCAACCTTTTTCGGTGGAAATCATTTTCCGTCAAAAATCTTCGACGGAATCCATTTTCCGTCGAAAAACTTCACAAAATCAATTTCTTTTACATTTATTTTATTCATCCGTTTTCGACGGAATTCATTTTCCGTCAAAAATCTTCGACGGAATCCATTTTCCATCAAAAATCTTCTTCGGAATCCATTTTCCGTCGAAAATCTTCAAAAAATCAATTTCTTTTACTTTTATTTTATTAATCCATGTTCGACGGAATTCTTTTTCCGTTGAAAAACTTCACAAAATAAATTTCTTCTGCCCTAATTTAATTCATTCATTTTGGACGAAATACATTTTCTGTCAAAAATCTTCGACGGAATCCATTTTCCGTCGAAAAACTTCACAAAATCAATTTCTTTTGCATTTATTTTATTCATCCATTTTCGACGGAATACATTTTCCGTAAAAAATCTTCGACAGAATCCATTTTCCGTCGAAAAACTTCACAAAATCAATTTCTTTTGCATTTATTTTATTCATCCGTTTTCGATGGAATTCATTTTCCGTCAAAAATCTTCGAAGGAATCCATTTTCCGTCAAAAATCTTCTACGGAATCCATTTTCCGTCGAAAAACTGCACAAAATCAATTTCTTTTGCATTTACTTTATTCATCTGTTTTCGTCGGAATTTGTTTTCTGTCGAAAAACTTCACAAAATCAATTTCTTTTGAATTTATTTTATTCATCCGTTTTCGAAGGAATCCGTTTTACGTCGAAAAACTTCATAAAATCAATTTTTTTGCATTTATTTTATTCATCCATTTTCGACGGAATTCATTTTCCGTCAAAAATCTTCGACCGAATCCATTTTCCATCAAAAATCTTCTACGGAATCCATTTTCCGTCGAAAAACTTCAAAAATCAATTTCTTTTACATTTATTTTATTAATCCTTGTTCGACGGAATTCATTTTCCGTTGAAACACTTCACAAAATAAATTTCTTTTGCATTAATTTAATTCATTCATTTTCGACGGAAAACATTTTTCGTCAAAAATCTTCGATGGAATCCATTTTGCGTCGAAAAACTTCACAAAATCAATTTCTTTTGCATTTATTTTATTCATCCTTTTTCGATGGAATTCATTTTCCGTCAAAAAATTTCGACGGAATCCATTTTCCGTCGAAAAACTTACGAAATCAATTTCCTTTGTATTTATTTTATTAATCTGTTTTCGACGAAATTCTTTTTCCGTCGAAAAACTATACAAAATCAATTTCTTTTGTATTTATTTTAGTCATCTGTTTTCGACGGAATACTTTTTTCGTCAAAAATCGTCGACGGAATCCATTTTTCGTCGAAAAACTTCATAAAATAATTTCTTTTGCATTTATTTTATTCATCCATTTTCGACGGAATTCATTCTCCGTCCAAAATCTTCGACGGAATCCATTTTCCGTCGAAAAACTTCACAAAATCAATTTCTTTTGCATTTATTTTATTCATCCATTTTCGACGGAATTCATTTTCCGTCAAAAATCTTCACAAAATCAATTTCTTTTGCATTTATTTTATTCATCCGTTTTCGACGGAATACATTTTTCGTCAAAAATCTTCAACGGAATCCATTTTTCGTCGAAAAACTTCATAAAATCAATTTCTTTTGCATTTATTTTATTCATCCATTTTCGAAGGAATTCATTTTCCGTCAAAAATCATCGACGGAATCTATTTTCCGTCGAATAACTTCACAAAATCAATTTCTTTTGCATTTATTTTATTCATCCATTTTCGACGGAATTCATTTTCCGTCACAAATCTTCGACGGAATCCATTTTCCGTCGAAAAACTTCACAAAATCGATTTCTTTTGCATTTATTTTATTCATCCGTTTTAGACGGAATTCATTTTCCGTCAAAAATCTTCACAAAATAAATTTCTTTTGCATTTATTTTATTAATCCGTTTTCAACGGAATACATTTTTCGTCAAAAATCTTCGACGGGATCCATTTTTCGTCGAAAAACTTCATAAAATCAATTTCTTTTGCATTTATTTTATTCATCCATTTTCGACGGAATTCATTTTCCGTCAAAAATCTTCGACGGAATCTATTTTCCGTCGAAAAAATTCACAAAATCAAGTTCTTTTGCATTTATTTTATTCATCCATTTTCGAAGAAATTCATTTTCCTTCAAAAATCTTCGACGGAATCCATTTTCCGTCGAAAAACTTCCCAAAATCAATTTCTTTTGCATTTATTTTATTCAACCTTTTTCGGTGGAATTCATTTTCCGTCAAAAATCTTCGACGGAATCCATTTTCCGTCGAAAAACTTCCCAAAATCAATTTCTTTTACATTTATTTTATTCATCCGTTTTCGACGGAATTCATTTTCCGTCAAAAATCTTCGACGGAATCCATTTTCCATCAAAAATCTTCTTCGGAATCCATTTTCCGTCGAAAATCTTCAAAAAATCAATTTCTTTTACTTTTATTTTATTAATCCATGTTCGACGGAATTCTTTTTCCGTTGAAAAACTTCACAAAATAAATTTCTTCTGCACTAATTTAATTCATTCATTTTGGACGAAATACATTTTCTGTCAAAAATCTTCGACGGAATCCATTTTCCGTCGAAAAACTTCACAAAATCAATTTCTTTTGCATTTATTTTATTCATCCGTTTTCGACGGAATACATTTTCCGTAAAAAATCTTCGACAGAATCCATTTTCCGTCGAAAAACTTCATAAAATCAATTTCTTTTGGATTTATTTTATTCATCCGTTTTCGATGGAATTCATTTTCCGTCAAAAATCTTTGAAGGAATCCATTTTCCGTCAAACGTCTTCTACGGAATCCATTTTCCGTCGAAAAACTGCATAAAATCAATTTCTTTTGCATTTACTTTATTCATCTGTTTTCGTCGGAATTTGTTTTCTGTCGAAAAACTTCACAAAATCAATTTCTTTTGAATTTATTTTATTCATCCGTTTTCGAATGAATCCGTTTTACGTCGAAAAACTTCATAAAATCAATTTTTTTGCATTTATTTTATTCATCCATTTTCAACGGAATTCATTTTCCGTCAAAAATCTTCGACGAAATCCATTTTCCATCAAAAATCTTCTACGGAATCCATTTTCCGTCGAAAAACTTCAAAAATCAATTTCTTTTACATTTATTTTATTAATCCATGTTCGACGGAATTCATTTTCCGTTGAAACACTTCACAAAATAAATTTCTTTTGCATTAAATTAATTCATTCATTTTCGACGGAAAACATTTTTCGTCACAAAATCTTCGACGGAATCCATTTTGCGTCGAAAAACTTCACAAAATCAATTTCTTTTGCATTTATATTATTCATCCTTTTTCGATGGAATTCATTTTCCGTCAAAAATTTTCGACGGAATCCATTTTCCGTCGAAAAACTTACAAAATCAATTTCCTTTGTATTTATTTTATTAATCTGTTTTCGACGAAATTCTTTTTCCGTCGAAAAACTACACAAAATCAATTTCTTTTGTAATTATGTTAGTCATCCGTTTTCGACGGAATACTTTTTTCGTCAAAAATCTTCGACGGAATCCATTTTTCGTCGAAAAACTTCATAAAAGAATTTCATTTGCATTTATTTTATTCATCCATTTTCGACGGAATTCATTCTCCGACCAAAATCTTCGACGGAATCCATTTTCCGTCGAAAAACTTCACAAAATCAATTTCTTTTGCATTTATTTTATTAATTCGTTTTCGACGAAATTCTTTTTCCATCGAAAAACTTCACAAAATCAATTTCTTTTGCTTTTATTTTATTCATCCATTTTCGACGGAATACATTTTTAGTCAAAAATCTTCGACGGAATTCATTTTCCATCGAAAATCTTCATAAAATCAATTTCTTTTGCATTTATTTTATTCATCCATTTTCGACGGAATTCATTTTCCGTCCAAAATCTTCGACGGAATCCATTTTCCGTCGAAAAACTTCAAAAATCAATTTCTTTTACATTTATTTTATTAATCCTTGTTGGACGGAATTCATTTTCCGTTGAAACACTTCACAAAATAAATTTCTTTTGCATTAAATTAATTCATTCATTTTCGACGGAAAACATTTTTCGTCACAAAATCTTCGACGGAATCCATTTTGCGTCGAAAAACTTCACAAAATCAATTTCTTTTGCATTTATATTATTCATCCTTTTTCGATGGAATTCATTTTCCGTCAAAAATTTTCGACGGAATCCATTTTCCATCGAAAAACTTACAAAATCAATTTCCTTTGTATTTATTTTATTAATCTGTTTTCGACGAAATTCTTTTTCCGTCGAAAAACTACACAAAATCAATTTCTTTTGTAATTATGTTAGTCATCCGTTTTCGACGGAATACTTTTTTCGTCAAAAATCTTCGACGGAATCCATTTTTCGTCGAAAAACTTCATAAAAGAATTTCATTTGCATTTATTTTATTCATCCATTTTCGACGGAATTCATTCTCCGACCAAAATCTTCGACGGAATCCATTTTCCGTAGAAAAACTTCACAAAATCAATTTCCTTTGTATTTATTTTATTAATATGTTTTCGACGAAATTCTTTTTCCATCGAAAAACTTCACAAAATCAATTTCTTTTGCTTTTATTTTATTCATCCATTTTCGACGGAATACATTTTTAGTCAAAAATCTTCGACGGAATTCATTTTCCATCGAAAATCTTCATAAAATCAATTTCTTTTGCATTTATTTTATTCATCCATTTTCGACGGAATTCATTTTCCGTCCAAAATCTTCGACGGAATCCATTTTCCGTCGAAAAACTTCAAAAATCAATTTCTTTTACATTTATTTTATTAATCCTTGTTGGACGGAATTCATTTTCCGTTGAAACACTTCACAAAATAAATTTCTTTTGCATTAAATTAATTCATTCATTTTCGACGGAAAACATTTTTCGTCACAAAATCTTCGACGGAATCCATTTTGCGTCGAAAAACTTCACAAAATCAATTTCTTTTGCATTTATATTATTCATCCTTTTTCGATGGAATTCATTTTCCGTCAAAAAATTTCGACGGAATCCATTTTCCATCGAAAAACTTCACAAAATCAATTTCTTTTGCATTTATTTTATTAATCTGTTTTCGACGAAATTCTTTTTCCGTCGAAAAACTACACAAAATCAATTTCTTTTGTAATTATGTTAGTCATCCGTTTTCGACGGAATACTTTTTTCGTCAAAAATCTTCGACGGAATCCATTTTTCGTCGAAAAACTTCATAAAAGAATTTCATTTGCATTTATTTTATTCATCCATTTTCGACGGAATTCATTCTCCGACCAAAATCTTCGACGGAATCCATTTTCCGTCGAAAAACTTCACAAAATCAATTTCTTTTGCATTTATTTTATTAATTCGTTTTCGACGAAATTCTTTTTCCATCGAAAAACTTCACAAAATCAATTTCTTTTGCTTTTATTTTATTCATCCATTTTCGACGGAATACATTTTTAGTCAAAAATCTTCGACGGAATTCATTTTCCATCGAAAATCTTCATAAAATCAATTTCTTTTGCATTTATTTTATTCATCCATTTTCGACGGAATTCATTTTCCGTCCAAAATCTTCGACGGAATCCATTTTCCGTCGAAAAACTTCACAAAATCAATTTCTTTTGCATTTATTTTATTCATCCATTTTCGACGGAATTCATTTTCCGTCAAAAATCTTCACAAAATCAATTTCTTTTGCATTTATTTTATTCATCCGTTTTCGATGGAATACATTTTTCGTCAAAAATCTTCAACGGAATCCATTTTCCGTCGAAAAACTTCATAAAATCAATTTCTTTTGCATTTATTTTATTCATCCATTTTCGACGGAATTCATTTTCCATCAAAAATCTTCGACGGAATCCATTTTCCGTCTAAAAACTTCACAAAATCAATTTCTTTTGCATTTATTTTATTAATCCGTTTTCGATGAAATCCTTTTTCCGTCGAAAAACTGCACAATCAATTTCTTTTGCATTTATTTTAGTCATCTGTTTTCGACGGAATACATTTTTCGTCAAAAATCTTAAACGGAATCCATTTTCCGTCGAAAAACTTCGCAAAATCAATTTCTTTTGCATTTATTTTATTCATCCGTTTTCGACGGAATTCATTTTCCGTCAAAAATTTTCACAAAATCAGTTTCTTTTGCATTTATCTTATTAATCCGTTTTCGACGGAAAACATTTTTCGTCAAAAATCTTCGACGAAATCTATTTTGCGTCGAAAAACTTCATAAAGTCAATTTCTTTTGCATTTATTTTATTCATCCGTTTTCGACGGAATTCATTTTCTGTCAAAAATCTTCGACGGAATCCATTTTCCATCAAAAATCTTCTACGGAATCCATTTTCCGTCGAAAAACTTCAAAAAAACAATTTCTTTTGCATTTATTTTATTATTCCGTTTTCGACGAATTTCTTTTTCTGTCGAAAAACCTCATAAAATCAATTTCTTTTGCATTTATTTTATTCATCCATTTTCGACGGAATTCTTTTTCCGTCAAAAATCTTCGACGGAATCCATTTTCCGTCGAAAAACTTCACAAAATCAATTTCTTTTGCATTTATTTTATTCATTCATTTTCGACGGAATACATTTTCTGTAAAAAATCTTCGACAGAATCCATTTTCCGTCGAAAAACTTCACAAAATCAATTTCTTTTGCATTTATTTTATTCATCCGTTTTCGATGGAATTCATTTTCCGTCAAAAATCTTCGAAGGAATCCGTTTTCCGTCAAACATCTTCCACGGAATCCATTTTCCGTCGAAAAATTGCACAAAATCAATTTCTTTTGCATTTACTTTATTCATCTGTTTTCGGCGAAATTTGTTTTCTGTCAAAAAACTTCACAAAATCAATTTCTTTTGAATTTATTTTATTCATCCGTTTTCGAAGGAATCCGTTTTACGTCGAAAAACTTCACAAAATCAATTTCTTTTGCATTTATTTTATTCATCCATTTTCGATGGAATTCATTTTCCGTCAAAAATCTTCGACGGAATCCATTTTCCATCAAAAATCTTCCACGGAATCCATTTTCCGTCGAAAAACTTCAAAAAATCCATTTCTTTTGCATTTATTTTATTGTTACGTTTTCGACTAAATTCTTTTTCTGTCGAAAAACTTCACAAAATCAATTTCTTTTGCATTTATTTTATTCATCCATTTTCGACGGAATTCATTTTCCGTCAAAAATCTTCGACGGAATCCATTTTCCGTCGAAAAACTTAACAAAATCAATTTCTTTTGCATTTATTTTATTCATCCTTTTTCGGTGGAATTCATTTTTCGTCAAAAATCTTCGACGGAATCCATTTTCCGTCGAAAAACTTCCCAAAATCAATTTCTTTTGCATTTATTTTATTCATCCGTTTTCGACGGAATTCATTTTCCGTCAAAAATCTTCGACGGAATCCATTTTCCATCAAAAATCTTCTTCGGAATCCATTTTCCGTCGAAAAACTTCAAAAAATCAATTTCTTTTACTTTTATTTTAATAATCCATGTTCGACGGAATTCATTTTCCGTCGAAAAACTTCACAAAATCAATTTCTTTTGCATTTATTTTATTCATCCATTTTCGACGGAATACATTTTCCGTAAAAAATCTTTGACATAATCCATTTTCCGTCGAAAAACTTCACGAAATCAATTTCTTTTGCATTTATTTTATTCATCCGTTTTCGATGGAATTCATTTTCCGTCAAAAATCATCGAAGGAATCCATTTTCCGTCAAACATCTTCTACGGAATCCATTTTCCGTCGAAAAACTGCACAAAATCAATTTCTTTTGCATTTACTTTATTCATCTGTTTTCGGCGGAATTTGTTTTCTGTCGAAAAACTTTGCAAAATCAGTTTCTTTTGAATTTATTGTATTCATCCGTTTTCGAAGGAATCTGTTTTACGTCGAAAAACTTCATAAAATCAATTTCTTTTGCATTTATTTTATTCATCCATTTTCGACGGAATTCATTCTCCGTCCAAAATCTTCGACGGAATCCATTTTCGGTCGAAAAACTTCACCAAATATATTTCTTTTGCGTTTATTTTATTAATCCGTTTTCGACGAAATTCTTTTTCCATTGAAAAACTTCACAAAATCAATTTCTTTTGCTTTTATTTTATTCATCCATTTTCGACGGAATACATTTTTAGTCAAAAATCTTCGACGGAATTCATTTTCCATCGAAAATCTTCATAAAATCAATTTCTTTTGCATTTATTTTATTCATCCATTTTCGACGAAATTCATTCTCCGTCCAAAATCTTCGACGGAATCCATTTTCCGTCGAAAAACTTCACAAAATCAATTTCTTTTGCATTTATTTTATTAATCCATTTTCAACGAAATTCTTTTTCCATCAAAAAACTTCACAAAATCAATTTCTTTTGCTTTTATTTTATTCATCCATTTTCGACGGAATACATTTTTAGTCAAAAATCTTCGACGGAATTCATTTTCCATCGAAAATCTTCATAAAATCAATTTCTTTTGCATTTATTTTATTCATCCATTTTCGACGGAATTCATTTTCCGTCCAAAATCTTCGACGGAATCCATTTTCCGTCGAAAAACTTCACAAAATCAATTTCTTTTGCATTTATTTTATTCATCCATTTTCGACGGAATTCATTTTCCGTCAAAAATCTTCACAAAATCTGTAACATCCCGCATAATTAGTAAAATACATAAGTACTATATGTTATAGATGTATGTGTAGAATTCGGATTTATGGTGTAGGTTTGATGGCTTGCGAATTGTTTGATCTTTATCCTTGGATGAGACTAAGGTAAGTATTTAAATTAAATCATAGGAGGGTGCATATGTAGGCATGTGAAATTTATTAAAATTACATGAGTAATTTGAGTGTGTGTTAGAAGGCTTTAGTGTTTATTGGACTTTGGAAGTGGGCTAGTGTGTGTGGACTTGTCACTATTGGACTTGTGTGATTGGGTTCTTTTTGTGTGTGGCCATTGGCCCAAGGAGGCTTTTGGATCCATCTTGTTCAGCCCAAAGTTGTACCCAATATTACCTCCCCTAAACCTTGTCCAACAAGGATGTTTGTGTACCAAGGAACCTTCACATGGCTAGGTGTATCATCTCACTCATTCATGCGCACAAGAGGTAGAAAATACTTAGAAAAATCTGCTAATTTTCCTCTTGTATGACCGCCACATCACTTTGCTTGTGCATCACTTGATTTCAACTTCATTGCATGGATGACACATGTACTATTTAGCATGATTTTAGGCTGCATTCTTCTTCATTTTGGCGCACAAGAAGATGGCTTGGATCAGATTTTTATGACACAAAATCTGCCTTTGAGTGTTGACTTGGAGAACCACCTTACACCTTCCATCATGAGGCTGAAATGTGCAGATTTTTGCATGCTTTTGGCAGTCCATCATGAGCCAAATCTGCCCCTTGCTTCCACATGCATCAAAAGTAGGATTTTGGGGCTGCAACCTCTCATCTTATGCGCACAAGGACAGCTCCAAAGCAGATTTTTTGGCTGCCACAAAGCTGTCTTGCTTGTGGACTTAGTGAACCTTCCTAGCATGTGCTCATGATGACAACTCCCCCTCACCTCCTTGCATGTGCATAGAGTAACCAAGAAGCAAACCTTTGCTTGTCCAAATCAGTTTGCAGCCCCATCCTCACAAGTAATCAGATTTGTTATCATTTCAACCTCTCCTCTCTTTTCCTTTAAGTTATGCGCACACTAGAGAGCTTCCTCACTTTGCACAAGTTCAGCCAACTTTCCTTCCTCATCTCCTCACTCCCTAGCCGTGAAAGCATGAGCATTTGGAGCAAGAAACACTAAACCAACTTCATCCTTCTTCCCTCACACCTTTAAAGCCGTGACTATACACCAAGTAAGTGTGAGTTTTCTTTCTTCTTTTCCCCTCACTGTCCAGCCTCGTTCCTCAACCTTGAAGCTGTCCAAGTTTGTTTCTCCTCACCATTTATGCGCATAGATCATCTCCTAGGAAGTGTGGACTTGTTGTTGGTAGAACTAGAAAGGTGTGGTGTGTGACAAGAAGTGTGTACTTCAAGAGGTAAGCCTAGAACTTAGACCTCTTTCATGGTGTGTAATCATGTGTGTTCTTGAATGTCTCCTTGAATATGTCTTGTATTGGATTCTTGATTGAGCATGGTTAAAGTATAAGGATGGAGCTATTTTATGATGACTTGTATGTATGAGTTATAGAATGAAAGTCTCATGGTTATGTTTAAGTTCATGCCACTGTTTCTTGTATGAATATGCCACTGTTTTGAGGAGATATATGCCACTGTTTTGGGATGAATCTACCACCGTTTCAGTTTTACAAGAGCACCATCTTGATGCACACAATACTCACTGTTTTAGTGTCTCACATGCCACTGTTTCTGCATAAAATGCTCACTGTTTTAGTCCATTATGTGCCACTGTTTCTGCATAAAATGCTCACTGTTTTAATGCCACATATGTCACTGTTTTGCACCAAAAACACTCACTGTTTTAGTACTTAATGAGCCACTGTTTCTGCATAAAATAACCACCATCTTGATGTCCAAACACTACCCTTTATGCCACTGTATTGGTGTCTAAATACTCCCATTTTGCCACTGTTTTGATGATCAAGAATCACTATTTATGCCACTGTTTTAATGTCTAAAAATCATGATTTATATCACTGTTTTGGATGTTCAAATGTATCATTCATGCCACTGTTTTAATGTTCAAAAACTACTCCCTTGGCCACTGTTTTTGATGTGCAAATATCACCACTAATGTCACTGTTTTAATGATTAAATGTTACCATTCATGCCACTGTTTTGATGCACAAATAACCCTACTTATGCCACTGTTTTGAGGTTCAAATGCCATTGATTATGTCACTGTTCTAACATTCAAATGCCACTGTTCTGCCACTGTTTTAAGGTCCAAAATGTCACTGGTTCTGTTTTAAAATGGTCACTGTTTCTGCTGTAAGGTGCTACTATTTTTCTGCTGTAAAACGTCACTGTTCTGTCCATTGTTTTCTTAAAACGTCACTGTTTTCTGCTCACTGTTTTAAGAACAAACGTCACTGTTTCCTGCTGTAAAACGCTGCTGTATGCTCACTGTTTTTCTGCTGTAAAACACTGCTGTATGCTCACTGCTTTTCTGCTGTAAAACACTGCTGTATGCTCACTGTTTTCCACTGTAAAACGCTGCTGTATGCTCACTGTTTCTGCTGTAAATTGCCGCTGTAAATGATTGGTTGTAATTGATTTAGGTGCGCTTAAGAAGCGAGATACTTCGCTGCTGTTTGGTATTGTTTAAGGCACGCAAGGTAAGTGTCAGGCGATATTACCTAATGTGACTATTAACTACTGGTATAAAATTGTGACATGATGCTCCATATTCCGTAAAAGTATTATGTTCCATTATGATGAAAGGAAACTGCCAAAAATGTGCCGTGATGGCTATATGATTATGAGGTAAAGACGTTATGTGGCAGCATAACGCATATGAAAAGTATATGTGCCGTGATGGCTATATGAAAGGTATATAAGCATGCATCTTACATCATACCGCATTTTTACGCTTTGTGTGTGAAAGCATAGCATGACATGCATGTATCAAGATCATATAGGCCTTGTTTTAGAATAGTTATGTACAGGACCATGTGTTTGAGCAAGCATCATATAGGCATCCCCAAGGTACCGGGGTATGGGACACTTGGCATCAGTCCGCATAGGCCCACAGTTGGAATCCACATGGAGCTCAGGTGCCAAGGGATATTTGATTCCACTGTGAAGTGCGCGCACGACGGTGCTAAAAGCGCAAAGGAAAGGCGTTATATACGCAATATATGAATATGATGAAAAGGAAAGGCGTTATATGCGCTATATATATGAATATGATGAAAAGGAAAAAGGAAAAGGAACAAGGATATGTTGAAGTGACTGTTTATGATTTTGTGCCTAGTTAATACTGTTATATTACTGGTTTTGTTGCCACACTACTGGGATTATTCTCACCTCTTCGGGGCTGCTATTTTTCCAAAATGGCAGGAGGACGTAAAAGCATTTGAAGGAGTGATGTTTTGCTGTTGCTTGCTGATGCATGGATTATCACTGTTGCTGTTTGATTAATTGGATGACTGTAATGATTAATATTTTGGTACTCTTGGATGACTGTAGACTTTATCATCTCTATTTTACCTTGAACTTTTATGAACAGCGGCTGTTTTGGAAAACGTTTGTGAAAGGAATTTTGAAAGACTTATCTGCTGAAATTTTTACAGTGCACCTTACGGGTGGTGTTTTTATGAGCAAACGAACCCTGATTTACTATTATTTTATATGCACGCGAAGCCCCAAACGTGCTCTTTCTAAATCACTTGAAATATTTTTTATCGTCCAAACAGAAGTGTCATGAATTGTAGAAACGTGTTTCGGATTTGACATGTATATATATAAGAATCTCTGTTAGCTCATGTGACGTTAACGACTCTAATTCCGCTTAGCAAACGACTCTCTTGGATGCATACAAGGGAGGGCGTTACACTAATTGGTATCAGAGCAGTTTGGTCCATGGATTTGCTTGTGATTGTCTGAATTGATTGTTGATTGTGTTTATCTGCTGATTGACTGTCTAAATGTGCTATAGGTTAAGTGTTTGAATATATATTAGCTAGGGTGGTTAGATTGTTTAGGCCGTTCTGTGATAAGACACGGATGCATAGTCAACTTGTCCGGATTGAACCCGAGTACCCACTTGGGACTGCTGCCATGAATAACTTGCGGTGAGCCTGATCAACTCATCTCATGATATTGTGAGTGCAGAATCATGGCAGGTGGTCGCGGTTCAACTCGGGGAAGGTCTGGCGATGCGGAAGAGGATCTTATCACTACTATTGGGGGACTGGCAACGTTTATTCAGAATATGAGCCAAGAATGGCGCGACCATAGGCAACAGAATCAGAACCCACCCCCACTGCATGACAATGCAGAAGAAATTGCCCGTCGGAGGTTGAAAGACTTCCGCAACTTCCAACCACCTACTTTTGAGGGTGAAGACAACCCCGAGGCTGCAGCAAAGTGGTTGCAGATGATCGAGCATATTTTCGAACGCATGGCATGCCCGGAAGCGCAGAAGACTGATTACGCGTCGTACCAGCTGATGGGAGAAGCTTTAACATGGTGGACTGGTGCGAGGGCTCTGCTGAGAGCTCAGGACGTGGAACTAACGTGGGCCGTGTTCAGACAAGTATTTTTGGATAAGTATTTTCCTAAAGCAATGAGAAGAATGAAGCACACTGAACTGCTGTCACTTAGGCAGGATAACATGACGGTTAATGAGTATATTGCAAAATTTGGGCAGCTGATCGAGTACGCCGACTTTGATCGGAACATTTACGATGAAGAATGGCAGGTTCTTCAGGACGACACCTGGTAGGGGTCGAGGCAGAGGCCTGCAGTTGCAGGCGCGGCCTGGAAATTTTAAGAGGAGCAATACTGTTGGTCAATCGTCAACTGGACGGCAGGGTGCGACTGTTTGTGCTACATGTGGAAAGAATCACTTTGGAGTTTGTCGCAAGAACAACAATGCATGTTTCAGATGTGGCCAGCAAGGACATTTCGCTTACGAATGCCCCCGGAACGCTAATCCACAACCTACGCAAGCACGGGTGTTCGCTCTGGATGCGAAAGATGGTAATTTTCAACCTTTCTCTCTCATCTCCTTATTACAAGTTAGAAAAGAGCTCCGCAAGGGAGCAGCAGGGTATCTTTTGTCGATCGAGGCTGAGACCACGATTGACAATCAAATTCAGTCTGTACCTGTAGTTAGAGAATTCGAGGAGGTATTCCCGGATGAAATACCTCGATTGCCTCCTCATAGGGAAATAGAATTTTCTATCGAACTTGTTCCTGGAGTTGGACCAATCTCCATTGCTCCGTATCGCATGGCGCCTTTGGAACTTCGCGAGCTGAAGAAGCAGATAGAAGAGCTTTTGGCAAAGGAATTCATCAGACCGAGTACCTCTCCCTGGGGTGCTTGATATGCGATCAGCATATAGGAAATTACAAGGCAAAAAGAGGAAGAAAATGACTCAATCAATGCAAGAAAAGCAGAGAAAAAGAGTAAAAATATCCAAAGTCTGAATATCAAGGAAGATAAACAAAAGGAGGCAAAAACATATCAAAAAGACCTAGGTTCCCGCGCTCTCAGCGCGGGAGTGGCGCTCTGAGCGTGGGAGGCGCGAAAGTGTGAAGATTCAAATGTGCAAATTAGGTCAGAATCTCTCTTATAAAAGGAGACTCAACCTCTGAAGAAAGGACATCTCTGAATACACATCACAAGACCTAGAGGAGGCGTTCTTCGTGTTCATCACTCTATTCTTGTACTCTTCTTTATTTTCTTTTCAGTTTATGTTGAAATCAGATCAGCGATCATGATGTTGATTGGCTAGATCTATTTCTGTAGTCAGGGGCATGATCCCTTTGTAAGCAATTGCTACAAGGATTGAATCATTCTATGTATTGAATTAATATATTTCATCTTTTATCTTGAGCGTATTGATATTATTTCTGTTAGATCTGATCAACCTAATAGGGAATAATATTCTGGGGATCAGGATTCACAATAGGGATGTTGGAATACTGATCCTGAAAGGAGATAAAGATGACTCTCCATGCATGTTCTAGGGATAGACTTGTATGGATTGCAGTCGTGGGATTTATCTACATAATGCTTATTTTCAGGCGGAATTACTAAGGGATTAGGGTTCCAATT
The DNA here is from genome assembly GCA_032173675.1 of Gastrolobium villosum. Taxonomy (NCBI): domain Eukaryota; kingdom Viridiplantae; phylum Streptophyta; class Magnoliopsida; order Fabales; family Fabaceae; genus Gastrolobium; species Gastrolobium villosum. The sequence continues at coordinate 18,029 of JAVKPL010014045.1, forward strand.
GAAGTAAAGGGTTAGATCGCCAAGGGATTGGGATCTAACTAATTATTTCTAAAAGATGATAATTTGTCTGAGTTGTTAATTTCAATAGGTTTTATGAATCAATCCGAAGTAAAATTGGGAACAATTGGTGAATGTACCCTGGCTACAGTCTTCTTCATCATTTTTTTTTACAAAAACATTCCTTCATCTATTTTAAGTCTTTTTCAGAAAAATACAAAAACAAATCTTTCACTTTTATTGTCATTTAATTTAAATTACAATTATTTGTCAACAACCAATTGATTTATCTAACTTAAGAGGACTGGTTATAGTAGTAATTGTTTATCAATCCCTGTGGAGACGATACTTACTTATCACTTTATTACTTGGAACGATCGGTGCACTTGCCGAGTTCGCAACAAGTTTTTGGCGCCGTTGCCGGGGATTGTATTTACAATATTACAAATAACCTTAGATTCTTGAGATTAGATTTTTATTTTTCTTTTATCTTAATTGTGTTGTGCAGGTGTTACTAATAATTTTCTCTGAATTTTTATGCGAGGTAGACTTCCACCTAAAGACTTTGTAATAGATTCTGAAATTACAAAGACAGAAAAGCAACTAAGGAAGGCTGCTAGACAGATCATTTGGGAAGATTTGAAGCACACATCTTTACAACCAATTCAAGAAATGGCCGAAAACAACAATGTTGGTCATGGGCGAGGAGGAAATGCCAACAATCAACCTCCAAGACTGTTGAATACAATTCTAACTCCAGTATTCAACAGGGCCAATTCAAGCATAGTCAGGCCAAATGTGGAGGCCAACAATTTTGAACTCAAGCCATCATTAATTTCTTTGGTGGAAAGGGTTCAATTTTCTGGAGCTGATGATGAAGATCCACATGAGTTTATGGACCGATTCTTGATGGTCTGTGATACCACCAAACACAATGGGGTATCTACAGATGCTATCAGGCTTCGGTTGTTCCCTTTCGCTGTTAAGGGAAAAGCATTGAGGTGGATCGAAAGACAACCAGCAAACAGCATTCTGACATGGGAAGATCTATCCAGTAAATTCTTTGATCATTTCTTTTCCATGGAGAAATATAATCAGCTGGTGAACGAAATAACAAACTTTCGCCAGTTGGAAGGAGAATCATTATGTGCAACTTGGAACAGATTCCAAGAATTAAACAGGAAATGTGCACATTATGAAGGAGATGATGATAGAAAAGTGGTGATATTTTTCAACGGAATCACCCCCGAAACCAGGATGATAATAAATAGTGCCGCTGGAGGCTCTATTCGGGAAAGCACATCTGAGCAAGCCATTGAGTTGATCAAAAAGCTTGCAAGAAACGAAAATGAAAGTGTGCTTGTTCCCACACAAAGAGCAATGAAAAAATCCACAGATAATGATGTGATATCATTATCTAAGAAGGTTGACAACTTGAGTGAAAAATTTGACAGATTTCAGGTGTCAAAAGTTCAAACCACTCTACCGATTTGTGACCAATGTCAAGAAAGTCATGAATCCAATGAGTGCCCAAATCCATCATCCGAAGATTCACTTCAAGTGAATGGGATCTGGTACGATCAGCGTCCTCAACAACAAAATTTCCAGCGAAATCAAAATTTCCCTGGAGGTAACAACAATTTCCAACGGAGGACTCAAGGATCAGGTACGGATTTCAAAACTAGCAATAATTATACTCAATCTTCTCAGACTCAGCAAAAAGAGCCAGCCGAATGGGAGAAAGCTTTCGCTCAAATGGCTAAGGCTTCCAATGATATGGCTCAACACACCAATGCTTTCATGGAAGAAACCAGAGCCAACAATAAAAATACAAATGCTTCCATTAAAAACCTGGAGAATCAGATAGGCCAGCTGGCCAAACAATTTTCAGAAAGAATTCCAGGTACCTTCCCAAGTAACACAGTCAACAATCCAAAGGATGACTGTATGGCTGTTACAACCAGAAGTGGTAAGATACTAACAGTTCCAACAAAAATACCTGTGGAACTGGAAAAAGAGAAGGAGAAGCAAGAAAAGAAAGCAAGTGAACCAGAGATTGAGGTAATTGTAGAAAAAGAAAAAGAACAGGTTGCAGAACAACCAGTGGTGGCAAAAGAAAAGCATGAGTTAAGCCACGAGTATGTTATATCTAAGGCACCCTATCCAGAAAGATTCAAGAAGGGAGCCTACAACAAACATTATGATAGATTCTTGGACATTTTCAAGAAACTACATATCAATATTCCTTTTGCAGAAGCCCTAGCCAATATGCCAGGGTATGCAAAATTCCTGAAGGATCTCTTATCTAGGAAACAAAAATTGCAGGAATGTCAAACTGTAACACTCACTGAAGAGTGTAGTGCTTTTATCCAGCAGAAAATTCTAGATAAACTGAGTGATCCAGGAAGTTTTAATATTCCCATTGCTATTGGCGATATTGGCATTGGGAAAGCTTTATGTGATCTTGGGGCTAGCATTAATTTAATGCCCTTATCAGTCTACAAATCATTGGGGATTGAGGAATTGAAACCCACTGAGGTATCACTCCAATTGGCTGACAGATCCGTAAGGAAACCCAATGGGATCATAGAAGATATTCTTGTCAAAGTTGATAAGTTTATCTTCCCTGCAGATTTTGTGGTATTGGATATGGGAGAAGGAAGTGAGAAGCCCATGTTATTAGGAAGACCCTATTTGGCTACAGCCCGAGCCCTAATTGATGTTGAGCAAGGGATGATTAAACTGAGAATGAACGATGAGGAAATTATCTACAATGTTTCAGAAGCTATGAAGAGACCAGCTGATAATAATGATTGTTTCCAAATTGAATCTGTTCAACATAAGAAAGAACGGCCTCAAGAGCTTGATTATGAGTTGAAGGCTCGTGATTATGTACCTTTTGAAAAAGAAGGGCTTACTGTAGAGGTTCTGAAAGAAAAAGTGGAAGACATAGAGGTTGGTGCCCCCAAAGTTGAGTTGAAGCCATTACCAGACACTTTGAAATATGTGTTTTTGGGAGATGGTGATACTTATCCGGTAATCATCAACAATGCTCTATCAGCAGGCCAAGAAAGAGATCTAGTGGAAGTTTTAAAAGCTCATAAAACCGCAATAGGATGGTCTATTGCTGATTTAAAGGGCATAAATCCTTCCTTTTGTACACATAAGATCCTCCTGGAAAATGATATCAAACCTGTGAGGCAACCACAAAGGAGATTGAACCCCACAATGAAAGAGGTGGTAAGGAAGGAAGTTGTAAAACTTCTTGATGCAGGAATGATTTACCCAATTTCTGATGCTGCATGGGTAAGTCCAGTTCAAACAGTGCCAAAGAAAGGTGGGGTCACAGTAATCACTAATGCAAAACATGAGTTGATCCCAACCAGAACTATCACGGGTTGGAGAATGTGTGTTGATTACAGGAGGTTGAACACAGCTACACGGAAGGATCATTTTCCACTACCCTTTATTGATCAAATGCTAGAAAGATTGGCGGGCCATTCTTATTATTGCTTCTTAGATGGATATTCAGGCTACAATCAAATTCCTGTAGCTCCTGAAGACCAGGAAAAGACAGCTTTTACTTGCCCATTTGGAATCTTTGCATACAGAAGAATGCCATTCGGCCTTTGCAATGCGCCCGCCACATTCCAAAGGTGCATGCTGTCCATCTTTTCAGATATGGTGGAGAAAGGTCTAGAGGTATTTATGGATGATTTCTCTGTTTTTGGCTCTAATTTTGATTTTTGTTTGAACAATTTATCCAAAGTTTTGAAAAGATGTAATGAGACAAATCTGGTTTTAAATTGGGAAAAGTGCCATTTTATGGTAACTGAAGGTATAGTGCTGGGACACAAAATTTCTAAGGCAGGGATTGAAGTGGATAAAGCAAAATCAATGTTGATTGAACAACTTCCCATCCCTGTAAATATAAATGCTGTTAGGAGTTTTCTAGGACATGCAGGTTTTTACAGGCGATTCATCAAGGATTTCTCCAAGATTGCTAAACCATTAAGCCAACTCTTGGTGAAGGATTCAGAATTTTTATTTGATGATGCTTGTTCAAGGGCCTTCCATGTGTTAAAAGAAAAGCTTACTACAGCTCCAGTGCTTACAGCTCCCGATTGGAACCTTCCATTTGAACTCATGTGTGATGCCAGTGCGTATGCAATTGGTGCAGTCCTTGGTCAGCGTAAGGAAAAGTTATTACATGTCATTTACTATGCTAGCAAAGTGTTGAATGATGCTCAGATTAATTATGCAACAACTGAGAAAGAAATGTTAGCAGTGGTTTATGCATTGGACAAATTTAGACCTTATTTGTTAGGATCTAAAATTGTTGTTTTTACTGACCATTCTGCTATTAAGTTTTTGATGACTAAGCAGGACACAAAACCAAGGTTGTTAAGGTGGATGCTACTTTTTCAAGAATTTGATTTGGAAATTCGGGACAAAATTGGAGTGGAAAATAAAGTGGCTGATCATCTCTCTAGAATCCAGGCAAAAGAACTACAAGATAGTTCAGAAAAAGAAATCAATGACTATTTCCCTGATGAGAAGGTGATGGCAGTTTTTGTTCCTCCATGGTTCGCAGATTTTGCCAACTATAAAGTGGTAAGAGAATTGCCTCCCAACCTTACAAGGCAACAACAAAAGAAATTTCTGCGAGAAGTGAGGCGTTATTTCTGGGAGGATCCACATCTATATTTCCAATGTGCTGATGGGATCCTTCGCAGATGTGTTCTAGAGTTTGAAGTGGGCCAGATTTTATGGCATTGCCATTCTTCCAATTATGGAGGACATTTTGGGGGCAATAGAACCGCACAGAAAGTTTTGCAAAGCGGTTACTACTGGCCAACACTTTTCAAGGATGCAAGAGATTGCGTAGAAAAATGTGACAAATGTCAAAGGACAAGAAATCTCTCACGAAAGGATGAGATGCCCTTGAATAATATTTTAGAAGTGGAATTATTTGATGTTTGGGGCATTGATTTTATGGGTCCATTTCCGTCCTCTTATTCTAACCAATATATCCTTGTGGCTGTAGATTATGTATCTAAGTGGGTAGAAGTTGTTGATCTTCCCACTAATGATGCTAAGGTAGTGGTGAATTTTCTAAGAAAGAATATTTTTACAAGGTTTGGAGTACCTCGAGCTATCATTAGTGATGGGGGTACTCACTTTTGTAACAGACAATTTGAGGGTTTGTTGGATAAATATGGAGTGAGGCACAGGATAGCCACACCATATCATCCTCAAACTAGTGGGCAAGTGGAGGTCTCTAATAGAGAAATAAAAAGAATCCTAGAAAAGACAGTGGGGATTTCTAGGAAAGATTGGGCCAAAAAGCTTGATGATGCACTTTGGGCATACAGGACTGCATTCAAAACTCCAATAGGCATGTCACCTTATCAGTTGGTATATGGCAAACCTTGCCATTTACCAGTGGAGTTAGAACACAAAGCTTTGTGGGCCACAAGGTTCTTAAATTTTGAACTATCAGGAGCTCAAAAGAAGAGAATATTGCAGCTAAATGAGCTAGATGAGTTCAGAAGAACTGCCTATGAGAGTGCACAAATTTATAAAGAAAAGACGAAGCAGTGGCATGATAGCAGGATCAAACAGAAAGAGTTTACACCTGGTCAACAGGTATTACTGTACAATTCTAGATTGAAATTGTTTCCAGGAAAACTTAAATCTCGTTGGTCTGGTCCCTTTGTAGTGAAGAGTGTATTTCCATATGGCACCATTGAAATCTCTCCCCTGAATGATGAGAGATCTTTTAAAGTAAATGGAAATCGGCTAAAAATTTACTTTGGGGAACCAGTGAATAGAGAGATAACTTCTGTCTCTTTGACTTCACCCGATTAAACATGGTTCCAGTCAGGCTCGTGACATTAAACAAGCACTTACTGGAGGCAACCAGTGGATATTTCATCTCATCATTAATAAAAAAAAAAAAAAAAAGAAGAAGAGGGGGTCCGCGCTGAGAGCGCGAGTACCGCGCCATCAGCGCGGAAGAAGCGGAAAAGGCAGTGGGTACCGCGCTGAGAGCGCGAGTACCGCGCCATCAGCGCGGAGGAGAGAAAATGGGCAGTAAGTACCGCGCTCACAGCGCAGGTGTAACATCCCGCATAATTAGTAAAATACATAAGTACTATATGTTATAGATGTATGTGTAGATTTCGGATTTATGGTTTATGTGTGATGGCTTGCGAATTGTTGATTTTTATCTTTGGATGAGACTAAGGTAAGTATTTAAATTAAATCATAGGAGAATACATATGTAGGCATGTGAAATTTATTAAAATCATAAGAGTAATTTGATTGTGTGTGTTATAAGGCTTTAGTGTTTATTGGACTTTGGAAGTGGGCTAGTGTAACATCTCGCTTAATTAGTAGAATACCTAAGTACTATATGTTAGGTGCATGTATAGAATTCGGATTTATGGTGTAGGTTTGATGGTTTGCTAATTGTTTGATCTTTACCCTTGGATAAGACTAAGGTAGTTAATTAAATTAAATCATAGGAGGGTATATACGTAGACATTTGAATTTATTTAATCTTATGAGTAATGTGAAGGCATTAGTGTTTGGTTGTGGGCTAGTGAGTGTGTGGACTTGTTACTTTTGGACTTGTGTGAATGGATCCTTTTGTGTGTGTGGCCAATGGCCCAAGGATGGCTTGTGGATCCATCAAGTTCAGCCCATGGTTAGACCCACACCTAATTCCCTAAGCCTTGCCCAACAAGGATGTCTTGTGTACCAAGAAACCTTCACATGGCAACCCTTCTACCACTCAATTTTTGCGCACAAGTAAGGGTGATTTAGGACCTTGAAATCTGCCATTTTGCCTTGTTAAACCGCCACCTCACCTTGATTATGCATAACTTGATTTAAACCTCATTGCTTGGAAGACACTTGGACCTTTGAGCATGATTTTTAGGCTGCATATTTCCCCATTTAGGCGCACATGGGAGGGGCCTTGGTGCAGATTTTCTTATGACACAAACTGCCTAACTTGTTGACTTGGAGAACCACTTACACCCTCCATCATGACACTGTTTTGTGCAGATTTTTTGGCAAGCTTTTGCAGCCCATCATGAGCCAAACCTGCCTTGTTTTCACATGCATCATAAGAGGATTTTTTTTGCTGCATTTTCATCATTTTGTGCAGCTCCAAAATCTGAATTTGGGCTGTCACAAAACTGCACTCTTGATGCACCTCCTTCCCCCTCATCATTGCGCACCAAGGCTGCCTAAGTGCAGATTTTTGGGCTGCCACATGGTTGTTTTACTTGTTGACTTAGCAAAGCTCTTGCATGTGCTCATGACACTTCCTTTCCACTCCTCTAGGTGCGCAAATCATGGTCAATTGTGCAGAAATTTCTCTGACTTTGGACAGCCTCCAAATCTGATCATATCTCCCCTCATTCCTTGCATGTAAATAGAGTAAATTAGAAGCAAACCCTTGCTTGATTCAGTCCTTGTATGCAGCCCCATCTCCTCAAGCAATCAGAATTTTGCATGATGGTTAATCATAGCAACTCCTCCTCCCTTTCCCTTTAAATTTGCGCATGAGGAAGGGGCTGGCTTCATGTGCAAGTGCAGCCAACTCTCCTCCTCCTCCTCACTCTCTCTAGCCGCACCGACAAGCCTCCTTGGAGCAAGAAGACTTTGCCAAGCCAACTCCCTCCTTCCCTCACCTCAACCGTGACCATACACCAAGCTAGTGCAAGCCTTGTCCCTCAACCTTGAAGCTGTCCTAGTGGTTCCTCCTCATCCTTGTTGCGCATAGATCACCATAGGAAGTAAGGACTTGTTGTGTAGTGAAGCTAGAAGGTGGTGTGTGATTCTTGACTTTGAAGGGTGTGCTACAAGAGGTAAGCCTTGAGCTTAGGACATTTTCTTTATGTAACCATGTATGTGTGCTTGAATGTCTTCTTGTTTATGTGTGGTTTTGGGTTCTTGGTTGAGCATGGTTAAAGTATAAGTATGGAGCCATTTTATGATGATGTGTATGCATGAGTTGTAGAGTAAAAGTCTCATGGTCATGCTTAAGATTATATGCCACTGTTTCCATGCTTAAAATGCCACTGTTTTTATGCATAAAAGGCCACTGTTTTAGTCATCAAATGCCACTGTTTCCATGCTTAAAATGCCACTGTTTTTATGCATAATATGCCACTGTTTTAGTCATTCTATGCCACTGTTTGTATGCATAAAATGCCACTGTTCTAATCCATAATATGCCACTGTTTCAATGTCCAAAAACCAAGATTTATGCCACTGTTTTGGAAGTTCAAAGTGCCACTGTTTCTGTTTTAAAAACGCCACTGTTTCTGTTTTAAAAACGTCACTGTTTCTGTTTAAAACGTTCACTGTTTTGCTGCTGTAAACACTGCTGTATGCCCACTGTTTTGCTGCTGTAAACACTGCTGTATGCTCACTGTTTTGCTGCTGTAAACACTGCTGTATGCCCACTGTTTTGCTGCTGTAAACACTGCTGTATGTTCACTGTTTTGCTGCTGTAAACACTGCTGTATGCTCACTGTTTTGCTGCTGTAAGCCACTGCTGTATGCTCTCTGTTTCTGCTGTAAATAGCCACTGTAAATGATTAGTTGTAATTGATTTAGGTGCGCTTAAGAAGTGAGATACTTCGCTGCTGTTTGGTAATATTTAAAGCAAGCAAAGGTAAGTGTCAGGCGATGATGCCTAATGTGACTATTGACTACTGGTATAGAATTGTAACATGATGCTCCATATGCCGTAAAAATATTATGTTCCATTATGATGAAAGGAAACTGCCATAATGTGCCGTGAAGGCTATATGATTATGAGGTAAAGACGTTATGAGGCAGCATAACGCATATGAAAGGTATATAAGCATGCATCTTACATCATACCGCATTTTTACGCTTGCGTGTGAAAGCATAGCATGACATGCATATATCATGATCATATAGGCCTTGTTTTAGAATAGTTATGTACAGGACCATGTGTTTGAGCAAGCATCATATAGGCATCCCCAAGGTATCGGGGTATGGGACACTTGGCATCAGTCCGCATAGGCCCACAGATGGAATCCACATGGAGCTCAGGTGCCAAGGGTATATTGATTCCACTGTGAAGTGCGCGCACGACGGTGCTAAAAGCGCAAAGGAAAGGCGTTATATACGCAATATATGAATATGATAAAAAGGAAAAGGAAAAGGAACAAGGACATGTTGAAGTGACTGTTTATGATTTTGTGCCTAGTTAATACTGTTATATTACTGGTTTTATTGCCACACTACTGGGATTATTCTCACCCCTTCGGGGCTGCTATTTTTCCAAAATGGCAGGAGGACGCAAGAGCATTTGAAGGAGTAATATTTTGCTGTTGATTGCTGATGCGTGGATTATCAGTGTTGCTGTTTGTTTAAAATGGATAACTGTAATGATTAATGTTTTGGTACTTTTGGATGACTGTAGTCTTTATCATATTTATGCTAGCTTGAACTTTTTATGAACAATGGCTATTTTGGAAAACCTTTGTGAAAAGAATTTAAGTGATGAAATTTTTATACGGATTTGTATACTGCTTTGTTAGCTCATGTGACGTTAACGACTCTAATTCCGCTTAGCAAACGACTCACTTGGATGCATACAAGGGAGGGCGTTACAGCTAGTGTGTGTGGACTTGTCACTATTGGACTTGTGTGATTGGGTTCTTTGTGTGTGTGGCCAATGGCCCAAAGAGGATTCTTGGATCAATCATGTTCAACCCAAATTAAATCCACACATAATTCCCTAATCCTTGTCCAACAAGGTGTCTTGTGTGTCTAGAAACTTTCACATGGCAAGAGTAATTTCCACTCATTCTTGCGCAAAAGGACTTAGAAAAATCTGCCAACTTCTTCCTTGTTTGACCGCCACATCACCTAGCTTGTGCACCTTTTGGATTCAACTTCATTGCATGAAAGACACATGTACACCTTAGCACTATTTTGGGCTGCATTCTCCTTCTTTTAGGCGCACATGGAGGTGTCTTGGAGCAGATTTTTATGACACAAAATCTGCATTGAGTGTTGACTTGGAGAACCACCTTACACCTTCCATCATGAGGCTGAATTGTGCAGATTTTTGCATGCTTTTGGCAGTCCATCATGAGCCAAATCTGTCCTTGCTTCCTCATGCAACCAAAGTAGGATTTTTGGACTGCACTTCCCCCATCATGTGCGCACAAGAGCACCCCCAAAGCAGATTTTTGGCTGCCACAAAGCTGTCTTGCTTGTGGACTTGGTGAACCTCCTAGCATGTGCTCTTGATGACACCTCCCTCCTCTCCTTCTTGTGCGCATGGCTGGTTTGTTTATGTTTAAAATTCTGACTTAATAGCTATTATTCAGATCTGAATCCCCTCCTCACTCCTTGCATGTGCTTAGTGTATATTAGAAGCAACCCCTTGCTTGTTTTGACCATGTGTGCAGTCCCACCTTCACAAGAAATCAGAAATTTCATAATGCTTCATCATTGCAACCTCTCCTCACTTCTCTTTAAGTTATGCGCACAACTAGAGGGGGCTGTCCTCATTCTTCATTCAGCCCACATCTCCTCCTCCTCCCTCACTCCTAGCCGAACATACAAGTATTTGGAGGAAGAAAGAAAAGCTTTGATCACTCATCTTCCCTCACCTCTCAAAACCGTGGCCTATACCACCAAGTAAGTGTGAGTTTCCTTTCTCTTTTCCCCTCACTATCCAGCCTTGGTACTCACCTTGGGAGCTGTCCAAAGTTGTCCTCCTCACCATTTATGCGCATAGATCATCTCCTAGGAAGTATGGACTTGTTGTTGGTAGAACTAGAAAGGTGTGGTGTGTGAGCAAGGAGTGTGTGCAACAAGAGGTAAGCCTAGAACTTAGACCTTTTACATTGTGTGAAACTATGTGTGCATGAGATGTCTACTTGGTTCTATTTGTGTTGGATTCTTGAATGAGCATGGTGAAGGAATAAGGATGGAGTTACTTGATGATACTTGTGTATTTTCATTATTGCATGAGATTTTCTTTAAGCCTTATAGCACATTGCATGATATAATGAAATGAAAGTCCCATGGTTATGTTTGAGTTTATGCCACTGTTTTGGAATGAATATGCCACTGTTTTGAGGATATACATGCCACTGTTTCTCTATGAATGTGCCACTGTTTGAGGATGAATAGGCCACTGTTTCAGTTTTACAAGAGAACCATCTTGATGCCACTGTTTTGTATGAAAGTGCCACTGTTTTGAGAATGCATATGCCACTGTTTCGGTTGGACAAGCTCACCATTTTGATGCCACTGTTTTGTATAAAATGCTCACTGTTTTAGTGCATCCCATGCCACTGTTTCTGCATAAAAACACTCACTGTTTTAGTCCATTATATGCCACTGTTTCTGCATAAAAACACTCACTGTTTTAGTCCATTATATGCCACTGTGCTCACTGTTTTAGTCCATTATGTGCCACTGTTTCTGCATAAAAATTCTCACTGTTTTAGTCCATTATGTGCCACTGTTTCTGCATAAAAACACTCACTGTTTTGATGTCACATATGTCACTGTTTTGCACCAAAAATACTCACTGTTTTAGTACTTATGTGCCACTGTTTCTGCATAAATAACCACTGTTTTGATGTCACATATGTATCACTGTTTTAATGTCACAAAAATCATGATTTATGCCACTGTTTTAATCACTATTTATGCCACTGTTTTGATGTGCAAATACCTCTACCTATGTCACTGTTTCATGTTCAAATGCAACCATTCATGCCACTGTTTTGATGCACAAATAACACTATTTATGCCACTGTTTTGAGGTTCAAATATGACAATGTCACTGTTTTAACATTCAAATACCACTGTTTCTGCCACTGTCTAAAGCCACTGTTCTGCCACTGTTTTGAGGTCCAAAATGTCACTGTTTCTGTTTTAAAATGGTCACTGTTTTTCTGCTGTAAAACGTCACTGTTTCTGTCCACTGTTTTTAAGTAAAACGTCACTGTTTCTGTCCACTGTTTTTAAGGAAAAAGTCACTGTTTCTGCTCACTGTTTTAAGAACAAACGTCACTGTTTCTCTGCTGTAAAACACTGTTGTATGCTCACTGTTTTTCCACTGTAAAACGCTGCTGTATGCTCACTGTTTTTCCACTGTAAAACGCTGTTGTATGCTCACTGTTTTCCACTGTAAGACACTGCTGTATGCTCACTGTTTTCCACTGTAAGACACTGCTGTATGCTCACTGTTTCTGCTGTAAATAGCCACTGTAAATGATTGGTTGTAATTGATTTAGGTGCGCTTAAGCAGTGAGATACTTCGCTGCTGTTTGGTATTATTTAAGGCACGCAAAGGTAAGTGTCAGGCGATATTACCTAAAGTGACTATTGACTACTGGTATAAAATTGTGACATGATGCTCCATATTCCGTAAAAGTATTATGTTCCATTATGATGAAAGGAAACTGCCAAAAATGTGCCGTGATGGCTATATGATTATGAGGCAAAGACGTTATGTGGCAGCATAACGCATATGAAAAGTATATGTGCCGTGATGGCTATATGAAAGGTATATAAGCATGCACCTTACATCATACCGCATTTTTACGCTTTGTGTGTGAAAGCATAGCATGACATGCATGTATCAAGATCATATAGGCCTTGTTTTAGAATAGTTATGTACAGGACCATGTGTTTGAGCAAGCATCATATAGGCATCCCCAAGGTACCGGGGTATGGGACACTTGGCATCAGTCCGCATAGGCCCACAGTTGGAATCCACATGGAGCTCAGGTGCCAAGGGTATATTTGATTCCACTGTGAAGTGCGCGCACGACGGTGCTAAAAGCGCAAAGGAAAGGCGTTATATACGCAATATATGAATATGATGAAAAGGAAAGGCGTTATATGCGCTATATATATGAATATGATGAAAAGGAAAAAGGAAAAGGAACAAGGATATGTTGAAGTGACTGTTTATGATTTTGTGCCTAGTTAATACTGTTATATTACTGGTTTTGTTGCCACACTACTGGGATTATTCTCACCCCTTCGGGGCTGCTATTTTTCCAAAATGGCAGGAGGACGTAAAAGCATTTGAAGGAGTGATGTTTTGCTGTTGCTTGCTGATGCATGGATTATCACTGTTGCTGCTTGATTGATTGGATGACTGTAATGTTTAATGTTTTGGTACTCTTGGATGACTGTAGACCTATTCATCTTTATTTTATCTTGAACTTTACGAACAGCGGCTATTTTTGGAAAACGTTTGTGAAAGGGATTTTTGAAAGACTTAAGTGCTGAAATTTTTACAGTACACCTTACGGGTGGTGTTTTTATGAGCAAACGAACTCCGATTTACTATTATTTTATATGCACGCGAAGCCCCAAATGTGCTCTTTCTAAATCACTTGAAATATTTTTTTATCGTCCAAACAGATGTGATAAGAACTTCTAAAGGTCTTACGGGTTTGTACTTAGAATGAGATTCTTTGTTAGCTCATGTGACGTTAACGACTCTAATTCCGCTTAGCAAACGACTCTCTTGGATGCATACAAGGGAGGGCGTTACACTAATTGGTATCAGAGCAGTTTGGTCCATGGATTTGCTTGTGATTGATTGACTTGATTGTTGATTGTGTTTATCTGCTGATTGACTGTCTAAATGTGCTATAGTTTAAGTGTTTGAGACTAGGGTAGTTAGATTGTTAGGACCGTTCTGTGATAAGACACGGATGCATAGCTAACTTGTCCGAATTGAACACGAGTACCTACTGGGGACTGCTGCCATGAATAACTTGCGGTGAGCCTGATCAACTCATCTCAGGATATTGTGAGTGCAGAATCATGGCAGGTGGTCGCGGTTCAACTCGAGGAAGGTCTGGCGATGCGGAAGGGGATCTTATCACTACCATTGGGGGACTGGCAACGTTTATTCAGACAAGTATTTTTGGATAAGTATTTTCCTAAAGCAATGAGAAGAATGAAGCACACGGAACTGCTATCACTCGGGCAGATTCTTCAGGACGACACCTGGTAGGGGTCGAGGCAGAGGTCCGCAGTTGCAGGCGCGGCCTGGAAATTTTAAGAGGAGCAATACTGTTGGTCAATCGTCAACTGGACGGCAGGGTGCGACTGTTTGTGCTACGTGTGGAAAGAATCACTTTGGAGTTTGTCGCAAGCACGGGTGGTCGCACTGGATGCGAAAGATGGTAATTTTCAACCTTTCTCTCTCATTTCTTTATTGCAAGTTAGAAAAGAGCTCCGCAAGGGAGCAGCAGAGTATCTTTTGTCGATCGAGGCTGAGACCCCGGTTGACACTCAAATTCAGTCTGTACCTGTAGTTAGAGAATTCGAGGAGGTATTCCCGGATGAAATACCTCGATTGCCACCTCATAGGGAAATAGAATTTTCTTTCGAACTTGTTCCTGGAGTTGGACCAATCTCCATTGCTCCGTATCGTATGGCGCCTTTGGAACTTCGCGAGTTGAAGAAGCAGATAGAAGAGCTTTTGGCAAAGGAATTTATCAGACCGAGTACTTCTCCATGGGGTGCTCCAGCCATCTTGATTAAGAAGAAGGATGGAGGTTTACGTCTGTGTGTAGATTACCGCCAGCTGAACAAAGTAACGGTGAAGAATAAGTATCCGCTACCGAGGATCGACGATTTGATGGACCAGTTGAGAGGAGCCAGAGTCTTTTCCAAGATAGATTTACGATCGGGATACCATCAGATCCGGGTCAAACCGGAGGATATTCCGAAAACAGCCTTTAGGACTCGTTATGGGCACTACGAATATCAGGTGATCCCATTCGGACTTACGAATGCTCCAGCGGTATTCATGGACTACATGAACCGCATCTTCCGCCCCTTTCTTGATCAGTTTGTTATTGTGTTTATCGACGACATCCTGATTTACTCAGCTAATGAAGAGCTGCACGCGGAACATCTGAGGATTGTCTTGCAAATCTTGAAGGAGAAGCAGTTGTACGCGAAATGGTCGAAGTGCGAGTTTTGGCTTAAAGAGGTCCAGTTTCTGGGCCATGTCATTTCATCAGAAGGTATCGCGATGGACCCTAGCAAGGTTGAAGCTGTCATGAATTGGGAACGACCCAAGACTGTCACCGAAGTAAGAAGTTTCTTAGGTCTTGCTGGATACTATCGAAGGTCCATCCAGAATTTCTCTCAGATAGTGCAACCTCTTACTCGTCTCACTCGGAAGGACAAGCCTTTTGAGTGGACTGAAGCTTGTGAAGAATGTTTCATGGAACTAAAGAGCAGATTAACGAGTGCTCCCGTACTCACGATTCCGGATCCTACCCGAAAGTTCGAGGTATACTGTGATGCGTCGCTGAAAGGACTTGGATGCGTGTTGATGCAGGATCGTATGGCGGTAGCTTACGCATCTCGACAACTTAAGCCTCACGAAGAAAATTATCCTACGCACGATTTGGAGTTAGCAGCTATAGTGTTCGCACTTAAAATCTGGAGGCACCACTTGTATGGTTCGCAGTTTGACGTGTTCAGCGATCATAAGAGTTTGAAGTACTTGTTCGACCAGAAGGAGCTGAATATGCGGCAACGATGGTGGATGGAATTTCTAAAGGACTATAAGTTTGAACTTAAATACCATCCAGGAAAGGCAAACGTGGTAGCTGACGCCCTGAGTAGGAAGACTTTGCACACTGCAACTTTGATGATGGAAGAATTGAAATTGTTTGAGGCCTTTCGAGACTTGAATTTATCTGTAGAGGAGAGAGGGCACAGCATAAGATTGGGAAATATAAAGGTGGAGAATGAGCTGATCAGTAGAATTAAGGTGGCTCAGAAAGATGAAGAGTTAGTCTACGAATTGGTGGGTAACCAAGAGGTAGGAAAGGATGAGGATGATATTTGGAGATTTCAAGGCCAGTTGGTTGTGCCGAATGAAGAGTTGAAACAAGAAGTTTTACAGGAGGCTCACAAGGGTAAGTATGCAGTTCATCCTGGATCCACGAAGATGTACCATGATTTGAAGACCTCGTTTTGGTGGCCGGGTATGAAGCGTGATATAGCTGAGTATGTATCTCGGTGCTTAACGTGTCAGAAGGCGAAGTACGAACATCAGAAACCGTCGGGACTCCTTCAACCTTTGGAGATTCCCGAATGGAAGTGGGACAGTATCGCGATGGATTTTGTAGTTGGACTTCCTCGGACGCGAGAAGGATATGAGGCTATCTGGGTGATTGTTGATCGACTAACGAAGTCAGCTCATTTCTTGCGTGTTAGAACCACATATAATACAGAGAGACTTGCCAGAATTTACCTGCAGGAGATTGTGAAGCTGCACGGAGTTCCTACTAGTATTGTCAGTGATCGTGATCCCAAGTTTACATCTAAGTTCTGGAAATCTTTTCAAAGAGCATTAGGGACCCACTTGAGGTTGAGTACTGCTTATCATCCGCAGACCGATGGACAGACGGAACGCACCATTCAAGCATTAGAGGACATGTTGCGAGCATGTGTTTTGGAGTTAGGAGGCAGCTGGGATAATTATCTTTCGTTGATTGAGTTTGCTTACAACAATAGTTACCATTCCAGTATTCAGATGGCACCGTACGAAGCTCTGTATGGGAGAAAATGCAGATCACCTTTATGCTGGACTGAAGTGGGTGAGCGAAGTATGTTAGGACCTGATCTAATTCAAGAAACATCCGAACAAGTAAAGAAGATTCGAGAAAATATGCAGAGGGCTCAGGCCAGACAGAAGAGTTATTACGACAAGCGTCATAAGCCTCTATCTTTCGAAGTCGGAGACCATGTATTTTTGAGAATCACTCCTACATCGGGACTCGGAAGGAGAATGGGAGTTAAGAAGTTAAGTCCACGGTACTTAGGACCGTATCTGATTATGGACCGGATTGGAGAGTCTGCATACCGGTTGGCTTTACCACCCAATCTGTCAGGAATTCACAATGTATTTCATGTGTCACAGCTACGGAAGTATCTCTCTGATCCATCTCACGTGTTACAGCCGGAGGAAGTAGAATTAAATGAAAATCTGACGTATCAAGTGCAACCATCCCAAATTCTTGAAAGATCCGTCAAGCGACTCCGTTCTAAAGAAATTCCTTTGGTGAAAGTATTGTGGAACAACAGATCGGCAGCTGAAGCCACTTGGGAGCGCGAGGACGACATTCGGAAACGCTATCCAGAACTGTTTAGCTCTTAAGTAAGTTTATTTTGCGGACAAAATTCCTATTTGGTGGGGAGAGTGTAACATCCCACATAATTAGTAAAATACATAAGTACTTTATGTTATAGATGTATGTGTAGAATTCGGATTTATGGTGTAGGTTTGATGGCTTGCGAATTGTTTGATCTTTATCCTTGGATGAGACTAAGGTAAGTATTTAAATTAAATCATAGGAGGGTGCATATGTAGGCATGTGAAGTTTATTAAAATCATATGAGTAATTTGATTGTGTGTGTTATAAGGCTTTAGTGTTTATTGGACTTTGGAAGTGGGCTAGTGTGTGTGGACTTGTCACTATTGGACTTGTGTGATTGGGTTCTTTGTGTGTGTGGCCAATGGCCCAAAGAGGATTCTTGGATCAATCATGTTCAGCCCAAATTAAATCCACACATAATTCCTAAGCCTTGTCCAACAAGGTGTCTTGTGTGTCTAGAAACTTTCACATGGCAAGAGTAATTTCCTCTCATTCTTGCGCAAAAGGACTTAGAAAAATCTGCCAACTTCTTCCTTGTTTGACCGCCACATCACCTAGCTTGTGCACCATTTGGATTCAACTTCATTGCATGGAAGACACATGCACTCCTTAGCACCATTTTGGGCTGCATACACCTCATTTAGGCGCACATGTAGAGAGCTTGGATCAGATTTTTTTGACACAAAATCTGCCTTTGAGTGTTGACTTGGAGAACCACCTTACACCTTCCATCATGAGGCTGAATTGTGCAGATTTTTGCATGCTTTTGGCAGTCCATTATGAGCCAAATCTGTCCTTGCTTCCTCATGCAACCAAAGTAGGATTTTTGGACTGCACTTCCCCCATCATGTGCGCACAAGAGCACCCCCAAAGCAGATTTTTGGCTGCCACAAAGCTGTCTTGCTTGTGGACTTGGTGAACCTCCTAGCATGTGCTCATGATGCACCTCCTTTCCACTCCATCTTGTGCGCCTAGCTTGCTTGTTTATGTTAAAAATTCTGACTTGATAGCTATTATTCAGATCTGAATCCCCTCCTCACTCCTTGCATGTGCTTAGTGTATATTAGAAGCAACCCCTTGCTTGTTTTGACCATGTGTGCAGTCCCACCTTCACAAGAAATCAGAAATTTCATAATGCTTCATCATTGCAACCTCTCCTCACTTCTCTTTAAGTTATGCGCACAACTAGAGGGGGCTGTCCTCATTCTTCATTCAGCCCACATCTCCTTCTCCTCCCTCACTCCTAGCCGAACATACAAGTATTTGGAGGAAGAAAGAAAAGCTTTGATCACTCATCTTCCCTCACCTCTCAAAACCGTGGCCTATACCACCAAGTAAGTGTGAGTTTCCTTTCTCTTTTACCCTCACTGTTCAGTCTTGATTCCTCACCTTTTGGAAGCTGTCCAAGTTGCTCCTCCTCACCCTTGATTGCGCATAGATCATCTCCTAGGAAGTGTGGACTTGTTGTTGGTAGAACTAGAAAGGTGTGGTGTGTGAGCAAGGAGTGTGTGCAACAAGAGGTAAGCCTAGAACTTAGACCTTTTACATTGTGTGAAACTATGTGTGCATGAGATGTCTACTTGGTTCTATTTGTGTTGGATTCTTGAATGAGCATGGTGAAGGAATAAGGATGGAGTTACTTGATGATACTTGTGTATTTTCATTATTGCATGAGATTTTCTTTAAGCTTTATAGCACATTGCATGATATAATGAAATGAAAGTCCCATGGTTATGTTTGAGTTTATGCCACTGTTTTGGAATGAATATGCCACTGTTTTGAGGATATACATGCCACTGTTTCTCTATGAATGTGCCACTGTTTGAGGATGAATAGGCCACTGTTTCAGTTTTACAAGAGAACCATCTTGATGCCACTGTTTTGTATGAAAGTGCCACTGTTTTGAGAATGCATATGCCACTGTTTCGGTTGGACAAGCTCACCATTTTGATGCCACTGTTTTGTATAAAATGCTCACTGTTTTAGTGCATCCCATGCCACTGTTTCTGCATAAAAACACTCACTGTTTTAGTCCATTATATGCCACTGTTTCTGCATAAAAACACTCACTGTTTTAGTCCATTATATGCCACTGTTTCTGCATAAAAACACTCACTGTTTTAGTCCATTATATGTCACTGTTTCTGCATAAAAACACTCACTGTTTTAGTCCATTATGTGCCACTGTTTCTGCATAAAAACACTCACTGTTTTAGTCCATTATGTGCCACTGTTTCTGCATAAAAA
>JAVKPL010014045.1:50000-121084 GCA_032173675.1 Gastrolobium villosum
CATGGAGAGGGGGCTGCCTTCATGTGCAAGTGCAGCCAACCCCTCTCCAACTCCTCTCCTCCTCACTCCCTCCTTCCCTCACCTCAACCATACACCAAGCTTGTGCTAACCTTGTTCCTCATCCTAGTTGCGCATAGATCACATAGGAAGCTAGGACTTGTCGTGAAGTAGAACTAGAAGGTGGTGTGATTCTTGACTTGAAGGGTGTGCTACAAGAGGTAGGCCTTTAAACTTTGAACTCTTTCTTTGTGTAGCCAAGTATGTATGCTTAAATGTCTCCTTGAGTATGTGTGGTTTTGGACTCAAGTATAAGCATGATAAAAGTAGAATGATGGAGCTATTTCATAATAATATGTATGCATAGAAACCTCTTGGTTATGTTCGAACTCATGCTACTGCTTCCTTGTATGATTAGGCCACTGTTTAAAAAGAAATGTGCCACTGTTTTCTTATGTATGTGCCACTGTTTTGGTAGATAAAATGCCACTGTTTCGGTTCATCAATATCACCATTATAAGTCACTGTTTCATGTACACGAATGCCACTGTTTTATGAACACAAATGCCACTGTTTTACGTACATAAATGCCACTGTTTCTGCACATTTTATGCCACTGTTTCTGCACTTAAAAGCCACTGTTTCTGCACATTTTAAGCCACTGTTTCTGCACTTAAAAGCCACTGTTTCTGCACATTATATGCCACTGTTTCTGCACATTACATGCCACTGTTTCTGCACATGTATGTCACTGTTTTAGTGCCCTTAAGCCACTGTTTTCATGCATGTAATACCACTGTTTTTACTCATAAAATGCCACTGTTTCCATGCTTAAAATGCCACTGTTTTAGCCATGTAATGCCACTGCCATGTAATGCCACTGTTTTTATGCATAAAAGGCCACTGTTTTAAGTCATCATATGCCACTGTTTTATGCATAATGTACCACTGTTTAAGTCATTCCATGCCACTGTTTTATACATAAAAATGCCACTGTTTTACTCCTCAAAGGCCACTGTTTGTATGTATAAAATGCCACTGTTTTGGAAGTTCAAAGTGCCACTGTTTCTGTTTTAAAAATGCCACTGTTTCTGTTTTAAAAACGCCACTGTTTCTGTTTTGAAAACGTTTAAAACGTCACTGTTTTGGCTGCTGTAAACACTGCTGTATGCTCACTGTTTTGCTGCTGTATGCTGGTGAACCTTTCACAAGAGTTTACATAAGAAGAAATAAGAAAGATGGGCATGGTAAGAGGGATCAAGAAGAGCAAAAGGATGGGGGCAGATTTAGAGGAGTTGGACTAGGCCCAAAGGGGGATGACAAAGAGATGAGCCCAAACAGCCCAAACAGCCCAAACATGTAGCTGAAAGCAACAAGGATGCAGGGGCAGAAGGGAGAAAACAATATCCTAGTGTGCAACAAACGTGCAACAAACTTCACAATGACTCAGCATAACGGTTTGTTGGTGAGCAAGGAATGCGCGAGGTGACATGGGGTGGGTTGTTAGAGGAGAGAGGGAAAGAAAATAAAAGTATAAGAAGGGGAGGAGGTAGGAAGATAGTTAAGTTTTTTGTTAAGAAAAAGTGTGTGTGGAGAGGAGGACTGGAGTCCTCAGGGAATCCTGGTTTGGCAATGTGTGCCTTAACCGTTTGAGTTTTTAGTTTTTATAATGTAATTCTCTTGTAAGGAGACTTGAACCACAATATAATTCAATACGTATTATTCAGTAACACTTGTTCTTTTACAGTTTCTGTGAATCTTTTTGCTGTGAAAATTGATCTGGAAACTTTGAGTTTCATCAATTGGTATCAAAGCTCCCGGTCCTTGGAGCAGTGGATGGTAGTGACGAGAATGGAAAACAGAGTAGAGACGATTGAGAGGAGAACGACCCAGGTAGAAGGGTTGATGCAGGAGATGACGGCGGAGATGCGTCAATTCCGAGAAGTGTTCACGACGTATATGAATCGGGAAAACGAGAGGGTCAGAGGAGGAGGGAACGATGGTGCAGGAGGAGAGAACAGAGGAGGACGATTTGGTGGCAACGGAAGAGATGACGATCGAATGAGACGCCTGGAGGTGCCTTTCTTCACCGGAGAGGACCCGTATGGCTGGATCTATAGGGCGGAACGATACTTCCGTCTCAACCAGATTGGACCGGAGGAGCAGGTGGAGGCGGCTTCCATTTGCATGGAGGGAAGAGCGTTGAACTGGTTCCAATGGTGGGAAGCGCGAAATCCAAACGTGGATTGGGCACAACTGCGGATCGCTCTGTTGCAGCGGTTCCACACCTCCACATCAGGGAATCCCTACGAGAGCTTGATGTGTCTTCGACAAACTGGAACGGTAACCGAATACCGTGAGAACTTTGAGATGCTGGCAGTCCCGTTAAGAGGAGCGGATGAGGAAGTGATGAAGGCTGCGTTCTTAAATGGCTTGAAGGAGGAGATTCGCGCGGAGGTACGCATCCAACCGGCGACGAACATGGAAGGAATAATGGCGTTAGCTCAACGGATCGAAGAAAAGGAGATGGTGATGGCAAAGGGAGCTGGTACTGTAGCCCGAAATGGGCCCCCAATTAGTGGGCTGGGTGGTGGGTTTCGGTCGAGGCCTGCGTTGATGGCCCGAAATGGGAACCCATTTGGAGCCCAAATAGGGGGCAATTTGGGAGGAGTTGCTAACGGGCCAGCCCAAAACCAACAAGGGCCCAATTCGAACATTAACAAGGGACAGGGGTCACAAGGGACAGGAACCCTAGGGTCAGGAGCGGCTGGGAGAACCGAAGGACAAGGATCGACGAATGGAGGAAATGGAAGTGGGAGTGACGGTCGGTCACGTTTCCGACGACTGAGCGCGGAGGAGATTGCTGAACGGCGGCGCCGGAATGTGTGCTTCAAGTGTGATGCACCGTACACGTTCGATCATGTCTGTGCAAATCAACATATGCATGTGATGTTGATCGATGTGAACGACGAAGGGGACGCAGCGGCAGAGGAGGCGGTCGCGACGGCCATGGAAAACGAGGATGAGACCATGCGGCTGAGTGTTCACAGCATCGTGGGTGTGTCGTCCAATCGGTCCTTGATAGTTTGGGGAAAAATCGGAAGCCAAAGGGTGATGGTCCTGGTAGATTCGGGAGCATCGCATAATTTCATTGATGCTCGGATGGCTAAAGAGCTGATGCTGACGGTGGAGGACACCAACGGACAGATGGTGGAGGTGGGTGACGGTCACCGGATCCGGAACAAAGGGGTTTGCCACCAGGTGACGCTTGACTTTCCTAATTTGTCTGTGGTACAAAATTTCTATCTCTTTCCTTTAACAGGGGTTGATGTTATCTTGGGGTTCGAATGGTTGATGGGGTTGGGCGAAATCCGAGCGAACTTCAAGGAACTGAGTCTCAAAATACCAACCAGCACTGGAATGGTGGAGATAAAGGGGGAACCAACACTAACAAGAAGTATGGTTTCATATAAGAAGATGGGGAGGACATGGAAGAAGGCTGAAGAAAAGTACTATGTTCATTTCAGCCTGATACAGCAAAGTGATGAAGACCTGAGAGGAGTGTCTATGGAAGTCGATCAACTCCTACAACAGTATCAGGATCTCTTCCAACCACTGACAACATTGCCACCCAGCCGTGAGTGTGATCACAAGATCAACTTGGTTGAGGGGCTGTTCCTCCAAACATCAGGCCATATCGTTATCCTCATTATCACAAAGGGGAAATAGAGAAGTTTGTCAACGAGATGCTGTTATCCGGAATGATCAGACCAAGTACTAGCCCTTTTTCGAGCCCATTAATTTTGGTTAAAAAAAAAGACGGGAGCTGGCGATTCTGTGTTGATTACAGGGCTCTAAATCGGGTAACCATTACTGATAAATTCCCTATGCCAGTTATTGATGAACTGTTGAATGAGTTGTATGGAGCTGTGGTTTTTTCTAAATTAGATTTAAAGTCCGGATACAACCAAATTCGGATGAAGGTGGAAGATATTGCGAAAACAGCATTTCGCACTCATGAGGGGCATTATGAGTATCTAGTAATGCCATTTGGGCTCAAAAATGCCCCATCCACTTTCCAGGCGTTGATGAATGAAATATTCAGGCCTTTCCTGAGAAAATTTGTTCTTGTTTTCTTTGATGACATCCTTGTGTACAGCAAGGACAAAACCAAACATGTGCAGCACCTAACTCAAGTGTTGGAGGCTCTAAGAAAAAACAACTTGACTGCCAATCTGAAAAAGTGCAGTTTCGAGGAGGAGGAACTTGAATATCTGGGGCATATAATCAGCAAAGATGGAGTGAAAGCTGACCCCAAGAAAGTAGAAGCTATGCGTTCATGGCCCAAACCAAAGAATGTGAAAGGAGTCAGGGGGTTTCTTGGAATCACGGGGTATTATCGGAGATTTGTCAAGGAATATGGGTTGATTGCAAGGCCTTTAACACAGCTGTTAAAAAAAGATAATTTCCACTGGGGAAAAGAGGCGGATGAGGCATTTGAACAGCTGAAACAAGCACTACTTGAACTTCCGACGCTGGCTCTACCCAACTTTGATAAACCACTGGTGATAGAGACAGATGCATCTGGTTTAGGCATTGGGGCTGTTCTGATGCAAGATTCTATACCTATAGCATTCCTCAGCCAAGCGTTCTCTGACAATGAACGGCATTTGTCAGTATATGAACAAGAGTTGAAAGCTATTGTGTGTGCAGTGCAGAAATGGAGACATTATTTGTTGGGCAAGAGATTTATTGTCCGCACGGATCAAAAGAGCCTTAAGTATCTCATGGAACAAAGGGTGATGCCCGAGAGGCAGCAGAAGTTGGTGGTGAAATTGCTAGGTTTCGACTTTGATATTCAGTATAGACCTGGAAGGGAAAACAAGGCAGCCGATGCTCTCTCCCGGGTCATGGAATTCAGAGAGTTATCTTTGATAACCAGTCCAAGCCTCCAATCAATAACTGCAGAAGCGGAAGCGGACAAATCCATTAAACAAATTATAGTGGAAGTCCTGCAAAACCCCCAATCCCACCCAGGATACTCGGTCAGTAGAGGGAGTTTGTGGTTTAAGGGTCGTCTGGTGATTCCGTCTAATTCCTCCCATATCTCCAATTTGTTGCAAGAATTTCATTCCACTCCTTGGGGAGGACATTCTGGTGAGCTCCGCACTTTTAAAAGGATTGCAGCACTATTTTTTTGGAAGGGTATGAGAAGAGCAGTGGCCAATTTTGTGATGGCTTGTCACGTTTGTCAACAACAGAAATATTCTCAATTGGCTCCTGCTGGCCTGCTTCAGCCCCTACCAATTCCGGATCAGGTTTGGGAGGACATTTCCATGGATTTTGTAGGCGGACTACCAAAATCACATGGTATGGATACTATCTTGGTTGTGGTAGATAGACTTACAAAATACGCTCACTTTGTTACCTTAGCTCATCCTTTTACTGCACAGGAAATAGCTTCAGTGTTTGTGAAGGAAATCATTCGACTACATGGTTTCCCCAAAACCATTGTTTCGGATAGAGACAGGATCTTTGTTAGTAGTTTTTGGAGAGAAATTTGTCGATTGGCAGGCACATATTTGAAGTTTAGTTCAGCTTACCATCCTCAAACGGATGGTCAAACCGAGGTGGTGAATCGGACGTTGGAAACTTATTTGCGGTGTTTTGCAGGGCAACACCCCAAGAGTTGGGTGAAGTGGATTCCATGGGCGGAGTTCTGGTTCAATACTTCTTTTAACCGTTCAACGCAGATGACACCGTTCAAAGCACTATATGGGCGTGACCCTCCCTTATTACTTCATTTCGGAGACAGTCACTCAAAGTTAGAGGCCGTAGATCAGCTGCTGCAGCAACGTGATGCTCTGTTGACCGAATTAAAACAGCATCTTTGCCATGCACAAGCACGTATGAAGCTGCAAGCTGATACCCACCGACGTGAAGTGGAGTTTCAGGTAGGTGATAAAGTATTTTTGAAGCTCCAACCATATAAGATGAAGTCTTTGGCACATCATGTTAACCACAAACTAAGTCCTAGATTTTATGGCCCTTTTGAGATTCTGAAAAAGGTGGGACGGGTAGCATATCAGTTGCAACTCCCTGCTCATGCTAAGTTACACTCTGTTTTTCATGTGTCTCAACTCAAAAAAGTCATTAACCCAGCCATACCAGTGCTGGACTTTCCCAGAAATCTGACAGGGAATTTGGAACTTGAGGTTCAGCCAGGGGCAGTGTTGGCTTCACGCAAGTTGCTAAATGGTCAAGTAGAAATTCTGGTAAAGTGGAAGGATCTCCCTGACTGTGAAAATTCTTGGGAGGATCTCCAATCTTTTCAGGCTCAATTTCCACATTTTAACCTTGCGGACAAGGTTAATCTTGGAGAGGGTGGTATTGGTGAACCTTTCACAAGAGTTTACATAAGAAGAAATAAGAAAGATGGGCATGGTAAGAGGGATCAAGAAGAGCAGCAAAAGGATGGGGGCAGATTTAGAGGAGTTGGGCTGGGTCCAAAGGGAGATGACGAAGAGATGAGCCCAAACAGCCCAAACATGTAGCTGAAGGCAACAAGGATGCAGGGGCAGAAGGGAGAAAACAATATCCTAGTGTGCAACAAACTTCACAATGACTCAGCATAACGGTTTGTTGGTGAGCAAGGAATGCGCGAGGTGACATGGGGTGGGTTGTTAGAGGAGAGAGGGAAAGAAAATAAAAGTATAAGAAGGGGAAGAGGTAGTAAAGATAGTTAAGTTTTTTGTTAAGAAATAGTGTGTGTTGAGAGGAGGACTGGAGTCCTCAGGGAGTCTTGGTTTGGCAATGGGTGCCTTAACCGTTTGAGTTTTTATAATATAATTCTCTTTGTAAGGAGACTTGAACCACAATATAATTCAATACGTATTATTCAGTAACACTTGTTCTTTTATAATTTCTGTGAATCTTTCGCTGTGGAAATTGATCTGGAAACTTTGAGTTTCATCAACCTCCAATTGAGGAATGGCAGAGAAGTGGATCAACCAGAACCGGTAGTAAGGCCTCCCACATTGAGGAAGTTGATGGAGAAAGAAGGGCAGCAAGTGGACAACACTGCTATAGCAACTATACCTCAGGAAAATGATAATGAAGAGGAAAATACTTCTGAACCAGAATGGGCAGAGCAAAAATCAAAGGAGTCAGATAAGCTTGTGCAGAATAAAGAAGCCTCTCAACCACCCTCAAGGGCAAGAGAGCTCCCTTCTCCTCAAAGACTTCAAAAACAGCAAGAGGATCACTATCTCTCCAATGATTTGCCACCCAAGTTGGAAAATTCAGGTTCTTTTACAATTCATTGTGCAGTAGAAGATAGGGATATTGGAGGAGCCTTGTAAGATCTTGGCTCTAATATTAATTTGATGCACACTTCTACTGTTAAACAACTTGGAGTGGCAGCCTCTCCTACCACAGTAACTCCTCAATTAGTAGATAGGTCACTTGAACACGTTGATGGAAAAATAAATAACATATTAGTGAAAGTTTATAGGTTTATTTTTCCAGCACATTTCATAATACTTGATTTTGAAGCTGACAACAAGGATGTGCCTATTATATTGGATAGGTCATTCTTAGTTAAAGAGGATGCTATTATTGATGTTAAAACAGGTGAGTTGAGTGTGAGGGTCAATGAGGAAAATATGGCATTTAAGGTCTTGAATGCCATGAATTCTATAGATGAAGACCTTGATGGTTGTCCACCTATATCTGTGTTTGATCATTTGGTTGCTAACCATGTGTTGTTAAGTAATGAGAATGATAGCTTAGATAAAGGAAGCTTTGAACTAATAAAGCTTAAACCAGCTGAGTTTTTTAGAGACAATCAATTTGAACCATTAGGATTTCTTGAAAAGGATCTGAACTCCAGCTCCTTACATAAATAGGGAAGGCTTAGTCCACTCATAAAAGAAATGGTTCAAATGAAAATAATCAATTGGTTGGATACTGGGCAAATTATTCTAAATTTGAAGATAAGAATCAAATTTTTTCCATGCAAGATTATATGGTTAAAGCATTACTGGAGTAGGCATCTGAACAAGGAAAAGACTTTCATTTCCTTATTGGATGCTGGATGAAACACTAAAAAGAGTTTAGTTGATTAGTAGTGATTAAGTGTTAGAGTTTAGAAAGTATAGTCTAGTTTAGTACTTGTCTTGTATTGTTTAGTTTCATTTTCTGATTAGTTTAATTTGTTACTAGTGAGTGGTAATTTTTGTAGACAGTTCGTGGGGTTACTTTTGTTGATTGACTAAGTGTAATTGTTGTGTAGAAAAAGAGAAACTCAATAAACAAGAACTCTAAGATGATGAATATATTGGTGACTGAGTGGTGTAAGAGTTTACTGGTTGGCAAGTCTAAATGTGCCTTAGGAGTGATGGCTGTGAATGAGGGGTGTGGTTAATTTTTTAAGTTTGGGGTACTAAACAAAGAGGGAGCTGATTTTAAGTGAGGCAAGTGAGTAAAAAAATCTATTAACTCATACTTGTATTCTCATCTTTGAGTATGTCTTTAGGCTTAAATATTCTAGTTGGGATACACTGGTTAGATGCACGTTTGAATGAGGCCTTGGAGTATTTTATTTTACAAGGATAAAGATTGGGCAAATTAATATGGTTGTCAGCCAAGTAAACAAAAAAAAGAGAGGAAAGGAAGCTGTTTTATTTCGTAATAAAAAAAATTAAATAAAAACTTGGGCTTGTAAATTGTCTCCACTCAGAATGGCCCATCTAATTGTTGGCCCGGTACTAATCCAACCCACACATCAATATGCCAAATTGCTTTTCAGATTTGACAACAGACATACTCTTATCTCTATTTTATTCTCTTTTTCCCGATCTTTCTTGCCCACATCAGAGTAACCTGATTGGAAAAACAAAAGATAAATATGTTGTCTAGAATGTTGTCTGCACTAGTGCAGAGCTGTTGCACACAATGTTAGTGGCCATTAAATGCACCTCAGATACAATCCAGTAGCTTAAATGTAATTTTCAATGGCTATGAAGTGACAACACACAACTGACACAAGCACCATCCACCTATTCTACCATATCTTTATTTCCCCCTTTTCTATACTCTTCTTTAGTTCACTTAACCCAACCACTCTTCTAACTTGCAACCATTGTGACCATCTCATCCCTTTCACTATTATTTTGCAACCTAATCTTCTACTGTTAAAAAAAAAAAAAAACATGTTCCATCTTTTCAATAAAATGATTCTCCATATTTTTGCTGCAAGTTTGGTCGATTGGGTTTTGGATTTGGTCACTTCAGGTTTGAATTTTTTTTGAACTGAGTTTAATATCTCTTCACATCGGGTAAGCTCTAGTTTTACCCTTCTCAAATCACCACCATTTTTAATTGCTATAGCACATTAATACATGGTGAACAATATTTCTTTGACAACAATGAACCATTTTTTTCTTCTCTTATGACAGCACCCACTCACACAGCAACTTATACTCACCTTCAATTTTTTAATTAAATTTGTTGGGTACAAAAAGGGTATACTATGAGTGTAAGATTCTGATAATGCATTGTCTCATTATTTTTGCTGGTTACATGTGTGTTGTCTATTGTATATCTTGTGGTGTGCTATTTGGGCTTATAGACTCAATCCTAGTGACTAATCCGTGGTTTCAAAAGTAATGAACTCTTTCTTTAGTTGTGGATTAATAATATGAAATTTCCTATATTTTGGTTACCATGGGGATAAATGCTATTTTCATTATTTCCCTGCACCACATATGTTGATATAGAGGACTGTTCAACTGAAAAATAGGCCTCACAATCTTAAGAAGACCAAATTCATGGTCTTACAGGTTCTATCTTCCCACTCTTTTATATAGTTGTGAGATACTATTTTCTTTGTTGAAACTTTCTCACATACTTTAAATTCAGCATCATTGACATGTATTGATTGTTTACTGGTGTATACTGATATTTGCTGTGAGGACACAGCTGAATTTTAAGTTTGGGGTGGGTACACATGCTATACATGTTGAGAAAAAGAGAAATTTTTTGGAAAATTTGAACTTTAGCAACTTTATTTTTCTAATTTATCTATGCATGACAGCCATTAATTTTAACTCAGTGTTATTTGTCACTTTGATGTCTTAACATATTAGAATTTATTCCTAAATTCTAATATGAACCTTGGTAAGAATTTATTGGATTAATACCTTGGTAAGAATTTGAACCTAAACACTTGAATTTTTCTTGCTGAGTGGTCATTCTGCATTGATGCTCTTAACTTAAAAAAATACATCCTGGACAATTGGTTAGTACATTTCCACATGATAAATGCACTTGTTTGTGATTAAAAAGCCTAGAGCCAAATAGCCCACCTTGTATTTCAATTTAATCCTTTGCAACCCCATTTGAGCCTAAGCCTTTTCTTTCATGATATATAACATGTATAGTAGCAGCCAAATCCCATTTCCTACCATGTTTTGGAAGCCTTAATATGTAATTAATCTTCCCTAGGCTAAAAAGACTTTAATAGCAAAGGATGGCAGGAAGAAGCCAGCTAAAAATACTAGTTGTATAGAAAGAGTGAAGGCTGTACAAAAACATAAGAAAAAGAAAGAAGGGGAAGCATCAAGAAAAAAAAGGAGAAAGAACCCCGTAGTGGCAAAAAAAGAAGAAGGGGTGTAAAAAAAGAAAAAGAGAATGACAAAAGTAAAGGATGCAAGTGATAGCATTGAAAAGAAAAGAAAGGCTGTTAGTAAAAAAAGGGGGGGCAGGGCATAAAAGATTGTAAAAAAAAAAGGGAGGAAGAGAAGAAAAGAAGTAGCTTCTTCCTATCAGTGAGCAAAAATAAGTCTTTTAAGCCTATTGAAGATTAATTAGACCCTTAAGGCCATCCATAATTAGCCAAGTGTCTAGAAAAACAAAAGACCAAACCTAGCCACATTACAAGCCTAAAAGACCTTTTGATGGAAATGGAAAACTAGACATTAAGTGTCTAGGTAAACTTTAAGTTAAGATACAACAATGCAGTCTTGATGAAGAATGACTTACCTCTTAAATAAAATGAGAGAAAAATATGAGTGAGATAGACTAAGTGAGGAATTCATTGATTAAGCATTGTCTGAATTAAGTGATGTGTGTAATTATTTGTTATGAATTGTAACACGTTTGTTTGTTTGTTTAATTAGTTAGTTAGTTTGAATTGAACTACTAACTTGATATTGATTTCAATTGGCAACATAGCTGATAAATTTTTTTGATGGTTGTAATGTATAATGAAAAGGAAAAAATAAAGTGTCTAAACATTGTTCTGATTGACTGATTTAAACTGAAATGGTGATTGGGAAAATAGTTGACAATTACTTAAAAACTTGATTGCTTGAGGACAAGCAAGATCTTAAGTTTGGGGTATTTTGTTAGTATTGACTTTTACTTCATTAAGTGGTAATTTTTCTAATGTTTTTGGGCTGATTGTGTATGAGTGTAGGTAAAAGTGGGCTGAAATCAATGGAGAAAGCCCAAGTGGTAAAAAAGGGGTAGAAAAAGGGTTTTATCTCTTTTACTAATATTTTTACCCTTTTTATCCAGGAAATGACATGTGGCAAGATTTTAAAAAGAAGATAAGGTGGAGGTGGAGGCATGGCAACCGTTGATACCGCTTGGATCGGACGATTAAAAGAAATGGCCAAGAAAATCAAGAAAGGGAGCAGGTTCTGATTAAAAGAGGGAACGCGCAGATCAGAAGAAGCAAGTCTTAGTTTTTGAGAGAAAAAGAAGAAATACAATAGAGCATTTTTAGTTTTCAACTTGTAATTAGATCCTTACATTGAGAGTTTAGAACTTTATTTCCTCATCTTTCCTGGAGATTTCTGCACAATCAAACATCGCGGCTCTTGAAGGGATTCAGAATAAGCGATTTTGGTGCATGTGTTTAGCTTTAGTTTTTCTGGTTCTTGAAGATTTAATAGCATTTTCCCTTTGAATCCGTGAAGAACATTTCGGTCTGTACATCTACTCTTTCGATTTCTTTTATGAATGTGAATCATGTTTCCTTTTATCTCAGATCTCATTTTAGTTTTATTTTGCAACATGCATAGCTAAATCCTTTTCTGGAATTCTGATGGAGATGATGAGTACCCTTTTATAATATAAACTGTTATGCATGTGTTCTTGATGTTTGAGATCCATGGGAATGGACAAGATTCTTGCATGAACTTGTTTTGGGAAACTCAAGTTCATGGTTTTATTAATTCAAGTTTCTTCGATTAGGAATAATCTAAGGAAGAATCTTACTTCAAGTCTTTAATGAAATGATTCAGATCTTAAGGGATTAAGGTGATTCATTTACCACACTGAATTTGGGAAAGTTTAGTGTGGTTTTTCAAGAAGTAAGATTACATCAATTTTAGGTGCTGTAGCAGTTAAATCGCATGACTGCAATTTTCAGGGAAAAGTCATCAAAGTCAGAATTCTAGATTTTCTAATATTCATTTTTACTCTTATAAACGTGTTCTTGTTGTTCTTAATATAGTTTACAATTCAGAAATTACAAGTTTCATTGAAAAAGAATTTAGGAATAGAATAAAAAGGAAATTAATTCAACATGTTCCTTGAGAACGATAACTTTTTCTTTTGAAAAATACTTCCAACATATTACAATGAACATGATTGTGAAATCTTAATTCTACTGATAGTATCGTGTCCTATTAATCCTGTTTGGTTCACACTTTAATTCTGCCTTCATGCTTGAAATAAATAATGGAACCAACAAAAAAGGAAATTTGTAATTGAATAGGAGGTGCACAA
Source organism: Gastrolobium villosum (assembly GCA_032173675.1). Classification (NCBI taxonomy): domain Eukaryota; kingdom Viridiplantae; phylum Streptophyta; class Magnoliopsida; order Fabales; family Fabaceae; genus Gastrolobium; species Gastrolobium villosum. Next base: position 62,796 of record JAVKPL010014045.1, read on the forward strand.
AAGTGCTTCATATAATTGAATAATTCACAAGTATGTAGTTGCTGAATAAGTTACAAATGAGTCATTCATATGACTATTAACATATTGTAAATAAAGAAAAATGTATAACACAATATTCATATACACGATTCTGCTCTTCTTGGACACATTCAACCCCGTGTATTAACTAATGAGATCTTAACTATGACTTAAATTCACTATGACAACTATTAAGATACTCTTCATTATCCCCAGACACAGGTGTTGCCTTAACATCATCTGACATTATATTTTGCCTTGATATTAATAGCCTTCATAGTAATAGACTTGGTACTCCAGGTTCCTTCATCAGCTTCATCCAATAGGACCATGTTTGTGGTTGCTGTTTGGTTTGTAAGCCATCCATTCGTGCTGTGACACTCTTCATATCAGCTTCATGGTACCTGCATCAGATGAACTAGGTTAGGTAACAATTCAGAAAATCATATCCTAAAAAAGTTGTATTTGTAATTTTAAACCACTGGATAATAACCAATCTCAAAAAACAGAGGTAAATCATGCAAGATGGAAAAAACCTCATGGAAATACCTATAATAAGCAATCACAACTGGTTTGTTAAAACATGGAGATACCTGCTTAAAATATGTATTCATAATTGTCCACTGAGTGCTATATGACCATGATGCCTTCTACAAGTAATCATATATTATGTGTTTATTTAAGGCAAGTCTGAGAAAAATTACGTTTGTAACAGAGAGGTCAAAGACAGTTATGAACATGTGTGCATTTAAAGAATTAATTCAAAAGAATGGAGATGATGTGATCAGTTTATTTATTTAAAGGGAACAATCACTCACAATGCTGGTTACAAGGATGGATAGCAGGTCTGTTCGACAACATTAAAGACCTACTTTGCTAAATAGCACAACATACAGATAAGAATAAGACCTTCCCACCTTTATCAATATGATCTCCAATGCTCGGTCATCTCTATATTTTAGGTTCATGACAGCTTTGCCCGATTTTGTTTTAACACTGCCAAATTGAGAACCGCCAAATAAGAATCTCAAGGAAGGTATCAAGCTCCTTGTCATGTTGATATCACATTCCTGGCTAATCCCAACAAATGATAAGGGTGGATGTAGTTAACTAACACATAATAAGGTACCCTAGTAATTTCTCTAAAATTTTCTATGCATTCAGTTTTACTGTCATATTAAAAATAAGCACTAATCATGAACCATATTTCTATTTCTAAATCTCATTTTTTTTCCAAAAAAATAAAATAAAGCAACTTACATCATTAACTATAATTGCTTCAAGTCTCTTTATCCTAAATCTCTCCCTACAACCAACAAAAATAGTATGTTGGGAATGTAATAAAAAATTTCGGATAGACTAATATTTTAGACCATAAAGCTGATTTAAGAAATCAAAATTTTAAACTTACGGACTTATAAGATGTAATTTAAAACAACTAGCATAGACATGGAAAAATTTCATGCAAAGCATCGAGAGAGAGAGAGAATATATGACTCCCATTATGAGGTGTTGAATAAATAACCAACATAAAATGATATCGAGTCATATATATATATATATATATGTAAACAAAATAGATTCAGCATATAAACGTACTAAGCAAGGTCAGAAACAGCAAAAGCACCATTTGAGAAGAACATAGATATCGAAAAGAAGAACATTATTGGTGAATTACCCTGATTTAATAAATCATAGATAAGTACCTGAAGATTTAAGCTCTGAAGTCTATGCATCGAGCCAAGTTTAAGGGATCCTAATGAAGTCAACCTATTATTTGACAGGTCCAAACTCTCCAACCTTGACAGAGAGGTCATAGCTGATGGTAGTTCCACCAACTTATTATTTGCAACTTTCATGGATATTAAGCCATTCAAACAACTAATCTCTGAGGGAAATGTCTTTATTTTATTGAATGAAAGATCAAGATACTCCAGATTCTTTAAGCATCCAATTTCCGGAGGAAGGTATCTAGAGTTTAAACACACACAAAAAAATGTAATAATGAAGTGAGTAGAACTAAATAAAACATGAAGACAAGGTAAAGCAACGACAACCTAATGCTCTACCAAAACACATTCTTTGTAACAAAGTCAACAACATCATTAACCAAAGTAAACTTGTAAACTAAAAACACAACATAGTGTACAGGACCGTGCCACTCGACAACACAGTCGTGATGTCCAACGCCGGCTGTGGGTGTTCATTCTCGATTAAGGACCTGAAGCGGACGAGGTTCACTCTGCCTGGTTGCCGAGTTTAGAGTTGGAAGTTGCAGATGGTCACCGACGAAGCAGACCAGATTAGAGGACGCAAGTGTTCGTAGGAGGACAAATGGCACACACAGTCGCCACTTGTTTTGATAATAGGATATTACTAGTGGGGTAAATTTGTAAATTGATATCATTTACCCATCAATATTCTATCCTCAACCAAACATACCTATCACAAAATTTAATCAATTTGCCTGGTAATATATCGACCAAACAAATAACTTTTTTTTTTTAACTTTCCTACCAAACTCATTTTCCAACCATTTCCCTATCAATTATATTTCCCTTAAACTTTATAAGTTTCTATAATATCATTTACGAGTGAGAATTATAAACTATAAGGAAAGGTTTTCATATTAGAGGTGTCCTATTCAAAAGTTGTAACGGTTGACTTAAGTTGTAAGGTGTCAAATTCCCTTGTAAAGGAAAAGAAAAAAAAAATTGCTCTATTTAAAGAAAAATCCCTTTTATTTTTTAAGTATTATCCTAATTAAGTACTTCCTACCAAAACTATTTGATAATTTAAAAAAATAAAATCAAACTAAATCAGAACTTAATTAATGACACCTACCAATTTTATTTCAGAAATTGGAAAATAAAGATAATATTTTATCATGAGTTTTATTTTCCCTTTTTCATAACATAATCCAATTATTGAAACTTTCTTCACAAGGTAGAAAATGGTATTTCATATATACAATTCTCCCAATTAGGCGAGATTACAATATGAAAAAAATAATTTTGTTTTAATGTTATGAATGAGGATCACAAGGTGAAGAGGAAGGCTGGACTTCCCCACTGGGCCAAGGATTACATTATGTAATCAGCCCAACAGATTACATAATGTAATCAGTCCAATAGTGATAAGTTCCTCTAATCCCAACTAGTGGTTGCTGTGTTTACTGTATGTGTTAGTGGACTTCATGTATTAGTTTGTTAGCACTTGTTTGTTACGTGTCACTGTTAGTAACTGCTTCATCAGGTAATACGTGTCACGGTTAGCAATTCTGTTAGGAAGGTTCTGGAGTCCTTATTTTCCTTTCAGGAAGAAGGGGTTTAGTGGCCTGGGTTATATAGAGTCGGTTTGTGCATTTTGATATTATCAATTGAATATACAGAATTATACTTTTCAGTTTATACTCTTCTCTCTCTGAGATTCTTTGATTTTTGTTCTTCCGGTTGAGATGTCAATTTAGGATCCGCAATCCTAACATTGGTGCTTTCATTCTTTTGTATTCAACAAGATCTCTCCGTTCTCAGTATGCGGGTGCAGGATTTGGCCGTTGAGTTTGGAGCTTTCCAACTCCGTGTCGATCGTAGTCTGGAAGACATGCAAGCTAGGGTTGAGCAACGTTTCAACGAACACCAGAATCAGTTCGTTAATATCAATGCGCAACTTCAAGAGATTCATGCTGCACTGGTGAAAATCACTATTCCCACACAAGGTGCGCATACTTCAGGGAGTTCCGATTTTCATACACATGGCGCGCACGCTGCAGGTGGCCACGATTTGGGAGGTATGTCCCATACTCGTTTTGTTTCTGATGATCCTCGTTCTTTAATGAAGTCTATTCGTATGGAATTACCTATTTTCGGTGGTACCGATCCCAATGGTTGGATATTTCGGACCGAATTGTATTTTGGATTACAACAAGTTCCAGAGGCTCTTAAGGTTCGGTTGGCTGGTATGCGCATCGAAGGGTTGGCAGGTCCTTGGTTTCAGTGGTTGTTCAATGGCGGTTCTGTTCAATCTTGGGAGCAGTTGAAGTTGGCTATTCGCCAGCGTTTTGGGGGCACGGCTTACACGAATTTGAGGGGGGTGCTATCCAAGCTTACTCAGGATGGGAGTTTGAATGATTATATCCGGAATTTTGAGGCCTTAATCAATCAGGTTTCTGAATTTTCCGATGAGGTCCTCATGAGTTTCTTTGTATCTGGTTTATTACCTGATTTACGTCGGGCGATTCAGCTTCACTCGCCTACTTCTCTTCATCAGGCCATGCAGCTGGCTATTACTTATGATGCTCACTTTGTTGAATTACGTTCTTCTTTCGCCTCTCCTGGGAGTAAGAAGTCATTTACTAAGAATGCTTACACAGTGGAGCAACCCAAATCCCTTCCTGCTATTTTGCCTAATCCGAAAATGGTGTTTCCTGCTTTGCCTTCTAATGTCCCTTTCAAGAAGTTAAGCACTGAAGAGTTGGCAAAGAAGAGGGAGTTGGGCCTTTGTTACACCTGTGATGAAAAATGGAATCCTCGACATAAGTGTCCGTCCAAGCTCTTTTTGATGGTAGGGGATCTGGATGATTTTTCTGATGAAATGGATGAACAAATAGTTTGGCAGCCTGAAGTTACTCAAGAGGTTACACAAGAGGCTGCTTTACACTCATTGAAGGGCGAAAGGAATCCTCGAGCTCTTCAATTCCGGATTCAATTTCAAGGTGAATCAATTGCTATTCTTGTGGATTCTGGTAGTTCTCACAACTTTGTCCAGAAGCAATTGGTAGATACTGTGGGATTATTCACTGTCAAGGTTCCACACATGAGAGTTTTCTTGGGCAACGGGGAGTTTCTCATATGTGATAGGAAATGTTTTAAGGTACCTTTGAACATTCAGAACTATGAATTCCTTGTCGATTTGTGGGTGATTGAATTGTCTGGTTTTGGAATTATCCTTGGCATTTCATGGTTAAGCCATTTAGGTAGAGTCATACATGACTATACCGAACTAACTATGGAATTCATGTCCAAGGATAACAGAGTGGCTTTACAAGGGGAAGTTATTGCACCTGTTAGGAACTATGTTGTTCCTCAATGTTTGTTTTTCGAAGGAGATGCTGCTACTGGTGTGACTGTTGTTTTACCTGCGTTAGTAGACTTGAAGCATAAAATTCCTGCTGCAGTTTGGAATGTTTTAGTTCAATTCCAATCTGTTTTTCAGTTGCCTCAAGGACTGCCACCTGCAAGGAGTTGTGATCATGCCATTCATTTGGTAGAGGGGGCACAACCGATCAATGTTCGGCCTTATAGATATGTCCATCACCAAAAAGGGGAAATAGAGAAGCAAGTTTCTGAGTTGTTAGCTTCCGGATTTATTAAGGAAAGTAGAAGTCCTTTTTCCTCACCAGTCCTCCTTGTTCGAAAACATGATAACTCTTGGCGAATGTGCATCGATTATAGGGCATTGAACAGCATTACAATCAAGGATCGATTTCTTATTCCTACGATTGATGAGCTGTTGGATGAGCTTAATGGAGCAAAGGTTTTTACCAAGTTGGACTTGCGCAGTGGGTACCACCAGATTCTGTTGCTCCCTGAAGACACTCCAAAGACTGCATTCAGAACTCATGAAGGTCATTATGAGTTCTTGGTCATGCCGTTTGGCTTAACCAATGCTCCCTCAACCTTCCAGGCAGCCATGAATCAGATGTTTCGACCTTATCTTCGGAAGTTCATCATAGTGTTTTTTGATGATATACTAATTTACAGTGGTTCAATGGAAGACCATTATAACCATCTCATTCTGACTCTGACTTGTTTGCAGGAGAATCTTTTTGTGGTTAAGCTTAGCAAGTGTGGATTTTGAAAGTAAACTGGCCTTTGAAGGCCGATGCATGTAAGGTGTAAAACAAAATTTTTTACTGCGGAACATACATGCACTCATAGATTCATGCTTTAAGACAACATGATGTTACCTTGTTTTGGCCTGATCAGTCAGGGAGATAAGATGTCAGGCTTGAAGGGTTCAAACCCTCTAATGGTGATCCACACCACCGTTCGTCTATGATGCAAGAACTCTTTCTTGAAAGCCACCAGATGAACACCACAATGAGGCTTGCTATGCGCACAAATGGTGAGGGTGGAGGCTGGGTATCCTGTTTGGAAAGGTGTACTGAGCTACCCTACAGAATGGTGCATAGAGGAGGAGAGTTGGCTGGGTTTTCCAATGAAACCTAAGGTGAGGAACATGTCTATTTATGCGCACCCTTTGGAGAGGAGGAGGGAATTCATTCATTCAAAATGAAAAACAAACTTTCAAATTTTTTTGAAAGTTGCGCATGAAACAGTGTGATAAGGTGGAGCTGTTGCAAAACAAACTTTGCCAACAACCTCCAATCTTATCCACATGAATTTAAATTCAAATTAATTTAAACTTAAATTCATAAACTATCATATAGTATATAGTTTTCATGCGCATAATTCAGCCCTATAAAGGGTCCAAATACATTGAGCAGTTGCATTCAAAATTTGAATCAACTTACCCACTGATTCCCTCAACCACCAAATCTGAATGGAGGTTTGTTTTAAGTGATAAGATAACACTCTTATCACTTAAAAGTGGCGCACCAAACAGCCTAGGGAGAGCCTCCAAAGATGCTTCTTCATCCAAGGAATATGCTCCAATAAGATCCTGTCTTATCCTTTTGTTATGAAACAACTTTTCAAAACCAATTCAAATTCGAATTCAAACACTTGAATTCAAACGTTCAAACATTCAAATTCAAAATTCAAAATTCAAAATTTCAAATTTCAAATTCAAAATTCGAATTTCAAAATTCAAATTCAAATTCAAATTTCAAAATTCAAATCTCAAATTTCAAATTTCAAATTCAAAATTCGAATTTCGAAATTCAAATTCTAAATTCAAATTTCAAAATTCAAATTTCAAATTCAGAATTCGAAATTCAAATATTTGATTATTAATTTAACTAATTAAATTAATTAGTAATGGCTTGGACTATCCAAGCCCATTACTAAACTCCATGCACCACCCACCCATTTAGGTGGGCTTCCAAACAGCTTCTTGGGCTAATAACATTATTAGGCCCAATACCTTTAAAGCTAGTCCATCATAACTACAAGGTGTTAGTGTGTGACCCATTAGGTCCAACTTAGCTACTGACATAACTGGGCTTGGGCCCAACAAGCCCACAACCCAATTAATGACAACACAGAGCACTATCAATGCTTTGTTGCCCCAGAACTAGTCAGATTAATGACTTGATCATCCTATTGCACATATTTGGTTACCGTATGTATTTCCCTTCGTCTCGGTTATCTTCCCATTAACCTAGGGTAAGGAAATGTATCAACCCCTGCGGTTTAGGGTAAGCTTTATTCGAAATAGGGAATCTTCAATTTACTGACTCTAAAGGCAGATCATCTCATGATCTCTTTTACTATGCATAGATTCCCGAGTCCCTGTAAATGTCATCCCTATTTCTCCGGTTTACAGATAACCTAATCTCTCACAAAGATTTGACGAATTCCTTCAGCTTATTACCCTAGCCCTGTGCCCTTTAAGGACACGCCCAACAGTATACCTATGAGTCTCCATGTTTCAGGTAGACGAGGTATACAATCAAAACATGCCTTCAAGAACACAGCCTAGGTAATAACTTCTGGTCTAAGGAAAGACACACCCAAACATAAAGAGATTACTCTAATGATACTATCTGTGAGATTTCCTCATAGAGTCTCTTTTTGGGTCTGTTCAGTGCGAGCTATACTCTTATAGGTCCACCCACGACTTTAGCTAAGATATCTCCATATCTGCAGCTCATGAGGTCTTTACCTTGTATCCATATACAAGTAGATAAGTCGTACTAGTCTTTACTCGAGATCACTGATCCCCAAACTCAGTGTCTCTAGACTAGGAACATATAATTAGGAATAGACATGCAATATCCTTGAATCCTCATGATCGTGATCTCATCACAGATACTCAAGAGATACCTGTTCTATTCCAAGGGTTTTATCCAGTTCATTCATATAATATTAACAGTAATATCGAGACACAATATGAAACTGAATAAATAGTGCTTACATTTATTTGCAACAAACAAAGTTCTACATCTAGTGTCCTTTATTTAATCAAAAGATTGTCTCTAGGACACCCATATGCTAACAGATTTGCCTTGTCTGAAGTGGACTATTTGGGCCATTTGGTTTTGGGTGTTGGGGTGCAAGCTGACCCAAACAAAATTGCAGCCATGCAATAGTGGCCACAACCAAAAACCATCAAACAATTACGTGGTTTCATTGGCCTCACTGGCTATTATAGGAGGTTTATTAGGCATTATGCATCTTTGGCTTCTCCTTTGACTGACTTGTTGAAGAAAGACTCTTGTGTATGGACAGAGGAGGTTGCAATAGCATTTGAGAGCTTGAAAGAGGCAATGTCCAATACTCCTGTGCTGATACTTCCTGATTTTTCCTTGCCCTTTGTAGTGGAAACTGATGCTTCTTCTGTGGGCATTGGGGCTGTCCTTCAACAACAAAATCATCCTATAGCTTTCTTTAGCAAGAAGCTCGGTCCTAGGATGCGTGTAGCTTCAACATATGTTCGAGAATTGTATGCTTTGACTGAAGCAGTTAAAAAATGGAGGCATTATTTGCTGGGTTCTAGATTCATCATTCGAACGGGTCATAGGAGCTTGAAGGAGTTACTAACCCAAACGGTGCAAACGGTTGAGCAGCAGAAATATGCATGTAAATTGATGGGCTATGACTTCTCTATTGAGTATAAACCAGGATATGCCAATGTGGTTGCAGACTCCTTGTCACGTTGCTTTGAGGAGGAACACTCAGGTTTGAATTTGGCTTTGTTCTCCGAAGCTACCTTTCCTCTCATTGATGAAATCAGAGCTGAAAATAACACTGATTCTGAATTATTGGCCATTCGGTTACAGCTGCAAAATAATGAGCTGGTCAGTTCTGAAATCATTGACAGGGATGGCATATTATTCCATAAAAATCGCTATCTACTTGGCTCTACTTCTGCCTTGAAGGAAGTTGTTATGCAGGAGGCTCACTCCACTCTTATTGGTGGGCATGCTGGCATTTCTCGCACCTTCCTTAGACTATCAGCTTCTTTTTATTGGAAGGGCATGTGGACAGATGTTCAGGAATTTGTTAAGAAATGTTCCATTTGCCAGGTGATTAAGCATACCACATCACCACCTTTGGGGTTGCTGCATCCCCTACCCATACTTGATGGGGTGTTTGAAGATTTGAGCATGGATTTTATTACAGGCCTACCCTCATCTAAAGGATTCAATGTTATTTTGGTTGTGGTGGGCCGTTTGACAAAGTTTGCTCACTTTGGGGCCTTATCCAATCCCTACACTGCTGCCAAGGTGGCGTCCTTATTCTGTGACATAGTGGTTAAATTACATGGTTTCCCCAAAACCATTGTGTCCGATAGAGACTCTATTTTCTTGAGTCATTTTTGGTCCCATTTATTCAAATGTAGTGGGACAATTCTGCGGACTAGTACAACATACCATCCCCAAACCGATGGCCAAACTGAGGTAACAAATCGTTATTTGGAGCAGTATCTTCGGGCCTTTTGTCATGATGAGAACCATAAGTGGGCTTTTTATTTGGGATAGGCTGAATATCACTATAATACTGTTGTCCACTCTTCCATTGGAATGACTCCCTTCCAAGCTCTATATGGTAAGGCTCCTTCAATGATTCCACCTTATATTAGGGGCTCTGTTAAAGTGGAGGCTGTTGATACCACTCTTGGTCATCGGGATGCATTATTGAGATGTTTGAAGGATCATTTACAAAGTGCTCAAAATCGGATGAAGCTGCAGTCTGACAAACACAGGAAGGATATTGCATTTTCTGTTGGTGATTTGGTGTTGGTAAAATTGCAACCATATAGGCAAATCACAGTAGCCAAGAGGAAGTGCCAGAAACTTGCTAAAAGGTACTTTGGGCCATTTCCTATTGTTCGGGTGTTGAATGTAAGAACCCGCACCGCTAATTAAGGTAATTAGTGAATTAATTATGATAATTAGGAAATAATTCCATAATTGACCTTAATAATTATTATTGGGCTTAAATAATTATACTGAGTGAGTAAAAATGCTGAAAGTCGCTTTTCGGAAGAAAAGCGCAGATACCGGTTCTGCTACCCGATATAAATGCGTACCGGAAAAGTATCCCGAAAATTATAACGAATGCATGATAATTACTAGAATATTATGTAGGACTTGTAAAACAAGTTTCAAGTCAAAATAATGTAATCTGATGCCAGAACTGATACTGGCTATGGAAAAGCGCGTACCGGAAAGGTGCTCCGAAAAATAAAATAAAAATATGACAAATCTTAGAAAAATGTGTAGGTCTAGATTCCAAAGTTTGAGATCAAGATCTTTTGCGTTGCTATTAAGGCTAATACTGCGCGTTAAGTGGCCATGTGCCTATAAATAAGCATACTAAGGCACAAAACCCTAGGCAAACCCTTATCATACGTGAAGAGGCTGAGCAGCAAATTCCAAAACACTGTTTCATTGGCTTCTCTTCTCTTTTCTTGAGGTTGAAGCCATTTCCTTCACATTTCCTCTTCTAAACACTTGATTGGGTGGGTTGTGGGAGTGTGAGGCTGCATTCTCTGCACATTCAGCCATTGTGGAGTGTGTTTTGAGGTCTGTTTTGGGGGTTGAGTTGTGTTGAGAGGGAGTTGTGAGCTTTTCCTTGGTGGTGGAAGCTCCAAGAAGCAACCTTTGGGTAGAAAGATCAAGTCTTGAGCACCATTTTCGTACACCTTTGTGTGGCCTGAGTTGAGGAGCTTTTGGAGAGCTCCAAGAGCACACATTACTCTGTTTCAAGCTTGGGGTAAGTCTCCTCATCTTTGATCTTAGTTTTATGGCTTAAAGTTGATGTCTTTGCCATGATTAATGAGTAAACAAGAAGGTATAATGAGTATGAACCTAAAACAGATTAAAGATGCATGCTTTAACGTGTACATGTGTTAAAGGTTGAATCTTTGGGGTGGATATTCACGAAATGCCGAAACTGCATTCTATCGTGAGATATCCGGATATTTGTCGAGCAGATATCCGGATATCAGTATCCGAATATGGTATCCGGATATTCATTTCCGGATATGGTATCCGGATATTCATATCCGGATGTGGGATCTGGGTATCCGGATATGGTATATCCGGATATGTCCAGTGTGATATCCGGATATGGCATATCCGGATATGTCCCTTGTGATATCCGGATATTCTGGGATCTCGCAGAACAGTAGCTGTGCTGTGAGAACAGTAAGCTATTGGGGGGTTTTTGGACCCTAGATTAAGGAAGTTGAACTTCTGTAATTAATGAACTAAGTCAGAATCATATGATTAAGGGCTTATGGCTTTGTTGGAAGCCTTAAGACGTAAAACGTAAAGGAAAGGCGTAGTCTTTAAGTTGTATGCTTGTGATGCATAAATATTGATGTATTATTAGTCCATATCAGATTGTGATACTGCTGTGTTTGGACGTAAGAGAGGTTGGACTCTTGGCTTGGATAGCTAGCTTGCAAGGTAAGCTTTCGTGTCCTCGGTTTAGCCATTTTGTGGTTCCACCATGTCCCATGGGGATGTGGTTTATGCATGCTGTGTTACACGCTTTGATGTTTTGGAAATGCTGTTGAGCTATTATATGCAATGTGCTTTTATGATATGCATGTGGTGTCCACCTATACGGTAAGCCTGAGTATGTAGTACATACAAGATGGTGAGGCTGTGTGTGAGGTGCAAGCGGTGTTCCTTGTACTCATGTGGGTTTAGACGTATTCCTGCATTTCTCTGGCCAGTAGATTTGATAAACACACATGGCATGATTATCTGCTGCATCGCATAGTTTTGGAACTTATATTGTAAATACTGTTTTTGAACTTATATTACACATGTAAGTGAGCTTGGGGTGGAAGATCCTTGAGGACCCCTTGTCTTACTGAGATTTCTTGTTTAGAGATCTCACCCCACGTTTGGGGACGCTTATTTCAGGATCAGATAATGTTGAGGGCTCAGGTGGCAGGAGGCCAGAGCTGAGTTGATGTTATTATGACATGCTGACATGCTGGATGTTGACTGCTGTTTATGTTTTCCCGCTTTGATTATGATATTATGCTGAGACTGTTGTTGGGCATTGTGCCTTATTTGGCGAGCATGGGGTTTCTCCATGCCACATGGTTTTGTTATTGTCTTTTGATTGAAGTTGTAATTAAAGTATCAGGATTTTGACCCAGGCTATGTGTTGTAGTCCTGCGGCTTTAGATACTCACTTTATATTTATTCATGAGGTATTTCAGTTAGTTGTCTTGCAATTTACATACAGGCAGTATTTTAAGAAATTGATTAAGTAATCAAGTTGGCTAAGGTTAATGACGTCATAATTGAATTAAAGAAAAAGTTATTCCGCATTTTAATTAAGGGTGGCTTAATACGATAGTATGTTAACAATCCGGGTTAACACGGGCTGCTACATTTTATGGTATCAGAGCACTTTCTAGGGAAAAGCCTGTATGTATTGCAATAACGTAGGATGTTTCATTGCGTGTCTACTTTGCGTTCTCTCTGATTGGTGTGTGTCATGATGATGCATATGTGACCACATAGCGTGGGCCTGATCAACTCATTCTTTGTGTAACTTGTGCAGAGTCATGGTGCCACCAAGGAGGAACCCCAGTACGAGCGAGGATCAATCGGATCCTATCCTGGCTGCATTAGCTGAGATGCAGGCGGCCCGACTAGCCGACCAGGAGGCCACGAGGTTGGCAAACCAGGCGATGCTGGACGCCATCAGAGAGGCGAACCGGCGAGCCACTGCTGAGGTTCTGGAGGAGAACCGGATGGCCAACATGACTATGATGAGGGTCATGTTGGAGGAGTTGAGGGCTGGTCCTGCTGCTGGCCAGTGTCCTCCACCACCTCCACCGCCGCCACCGCCTCCACCTCCGCCTAGTCAACAGGAGGACACCCAGAGCCAGATGGGCGAGGGTAGTCATTTGACGGGGGCTTTGTAGACCATCCCCGTATTTACTGAGGATCGTGACGAGATCGACCGCCGGCTGAATGCTTTCCGCAAGCATAAGCCACCTTCTTTCGACGGATCTTATGATCCCATTGCTGCTGCCAGATGGCTACAGGCGTTGGACAAGATCTTCCGGATCATGCAGTGTACTGATCCGCAGAAGCTGATGTTTTCCACTTACATGCTGGAGGGCGAGGCCCATGAGTGGTGGACCAACATTTCTCACATCTATGAGATGCAGGGCCGTGTGATGACGTGGCCATTCTTCGAGGAGTGCTTTCTGGGTCAGTACTTTCCTTATGACTCTCAGGAAAGGAAGCAGGGAGAGTTTGACCGTTTGGTGCAGGGCTCGTTGTCTGTTGACGAGTACCTGGCCAAGTTTAATGAGCTGGTCAAGTTCTCTCATTTCCGCATGGCGAGACCGACTCCCGTTTTTCTTGCGGCTAAGTTCCGGAGGGGACTTAATGACGATATTGCTGGACATCTCGCTGGTTCGGCTTCGAGAGATTTCGGAGCTTTGGTACAGCAGTGCCGCGACATTGAGGATTATTGCCGTGCGAGTCAGGCCAAGAAGGCCAAGATTGATGTGCCACAGAGCACTGGTGGTTCTACTCCCTGGAGAAACAAGAATTTTGCGAACAAGGGCAAGGGCAAACCGTTGGCGGCTAAGCAAGCGCCAAATCAGTCCAGAAAGACTGCTGCTCAGGGGAACGCAGCCAGACCTCCTGCTCCCAGATGCTCTGGATGCGGGAAGTCGCACTTTGGGCCGTGTTCTACCGGTCAGCTAATTTGTTTCCAGTGTGGCAAGGAGGGCCACTACTCCAGAGATTGCCCGACGGCGAGAGTTGCTGCAGTGCAGGCTGTGCCATTGCAGATGGTTCCTACTGGGGCACCAGCCGTGCCACCTACTACAGGACGAGTCTACACACTTGATCGTCAGCAGTCGGACAGAGCTCCGAACCTGGTCAGAGGTACTGTTACCATTGGTGGTTCAACTGTTGATGTGCTTTTTCACCATTTCATGACCTTCAATTTTTCTAAGTTATAAAATCCACATTTTTCCTCAATGATTTTTATTGCATTTATAGCTAATACATATTATTCTAAGACACATTCATGTACAAACTTTTCCCAATTGAGCTCTCTAAACACATCAATCAACTAAGCCCTCTTTAGGGTTCATAATTCAAATCCTATGATTCAACCATTTAAATACAAAGAAACTCACCCAAATGCAAGGCACAAGGCTCCACCCAAACATACTCCACCATTGGAGCACCTAGAAGCTCCTTGAACACAAATCTACAAGCTTGAGCCGCGGTCTTGGAGGGGAGATTTCGCAAAATAGAGCTGGATTCAAGGCTTGCCGCTAGTGCCAAAGTGTTTAGAAGGCCATTTCCAATAAATTTCAACACAAACTTTGCTAAGTTTGGTGGAGAAATGAGTGATTTGTGAGGAAAAGAAAATCAAACTTCCATGGCCAAGGGGAGGGCTGTTTGCGCGAGGACGAAGAAGAAGGAAGAGAGAGAGGGTCGTGAGTGTGAGGGAAAATGAAGGAACTTAAGTGGATTTGAGTGGATTGGGTCCCACACGCGATTTAACTTTAATCCAATCATCAATTTCAACTACAAATCCATAATCTACGTATTTTTCTAGTTCATGACATATTTTTATTTCCTCAAAATACTCATAAAAATTTCACTCTTATCGGTACAATTATACCGTAGTATTTTTACACTGGAAAAATCACTATTCATCAAAATTTTCAAAACTTGCCTATTCACTCAATTTTTCGTCCTGAATCCATTTACGTCATTATTTTTATCATTTGAGATCTCCTACTCCATTTTTCATGCTTCAGTTTACGTTTTTGGCAAATTACCATTTTGCCCTTGGTACACATTTTGACCCCAATTTCAGGATTTTAACTAATCCTTCCCTTTTAACCCACGTTTTATCATATAAATTCACATTTAAATTTATGAGGTGTTATATGCGCCAATGGAAATTGGGTACATACTGAGAAAGGAACTTCCATAAGGAAGGGGTTTCAGACAGCTTGGCCATTAGGGGAAGGTAGATGTCATGGCAAAGACGTTACTGGTCACCTTAGGAATAAGGGGCCAACTCGTCCACTTTATGGTTTTGAACTAAGTACCTATTGGAGTCAAGGGAGCCATAGGAATATGGAAACTTGTGAGCCATCTAGACCATGAGCTGAGGAATCAGAGTTGGCAGGCAAAGAAACTGGGACAAAGCCAAAAACTGCTAAGTCTTGAGCAGAGAAAATAGCCTCTTTAAGAGAGAAGCAGTGAATCTGTTCCTTCTGTTAAACTGTTTTAAACCACCACCTTGTTGTCTCTTGATTATTATTACTTCTGTTTTTAGTAGTTTTACTTTAGTAAATATTATACTTAACAAACTCCACATGATTATTATCTCACCTTCTTCTCAACAGGAAAGATTACATACATAACGCAGCGAGCAATTGTTAGCCACCAGATTGAACCTATTGTTCATGAGGAACGTTGTCAAGACAGTAGGGAACGTCTGACCAGACAGTTCATTTACTAACTTTTCTTCTCTTTTTCACTTTTTTCAAAACAATGTAAGACAATCATTAGAATTCTATCCTCGTGGGAACGATAATTTTGGCACTAATACTCCCTTTATTACTTGATGCGTACACTTGCGCACTTGGGTTGGAACTGAGGAACGAATCTATGTTCTGCAAGAACAGAGGACCGTTCCCCAGCTAAACTTATATTTTCCACCATCAGCAAACCACCCAATAAGTTTTTGGCGCCGTTGCTGGGGATATGCTAAGCGGAATTAGAGTCGTTAACGTCACATGAGCTAACAAAGATTCTCATAGCAGTAAACAAATCCGAGAAGCGTTTTTACAGTTCTTATCACTTCTGTTTGGACGATAAAAAATATTTCAAGTGCTTTAGAAAGAGCACGTTTGGGGCTTCGCGTGCATATAAAATAATAGTAAATCGGAGTTCGTTTGCTCATAAAAACACCACCCGTAAGGTGCACTGTAAAAATTTCAGCACATAAGTCTTTCAAAAATTCCTTTCACAAACGTTTTCCAAAATAGCCGCTGTTCATAAAAGTTCAAGGTAAATTAGAGATGATAAAGTCTACAGTCATCCAAGAGTACCAAAACATTAATCATTACAGTCATCCAATCAATCAAACAGCAACAGTACACGTCCATTCATCAGCAAGCAACAACAAATATCATGTCTTCAAATGCTTTTACGTCCTCCTGCCATTTTGGAAAATAGCAGCCCCGAAGGGGTGAGAATAATCCCAGTAGTGTGGCAACAAAACCAGTAATATAACAGTATTAACTAGGCACAAAATCATAAACAGTCACTTCAACATATCTTTGTTCCTTTTCTTTTTTCCTTTTCATCATATTCATATATATAGCGCATATAACGCCTTTCCTTTTCATTATATTCATATATTGCGTATATAACGCCTTTCCTTTGCGCTTTTAGCACCGTCGTGCGCGCACTTCACAGTGGAATCAAAATATCCCTTGGCACCTGAGCTCCATGTGGATTCCAACTGTGGGCCTATGCGGACTGATGCCAAGTGTCCCATACCCCGGTACCTTGGGGATGCCTATATGATGCTTGCTCAAACACATGGTCCTGTACATAACTATTCTAAAAAGCAAGACCTATATGCTCTTGGTACATGCATGCCATGCTATGCTTTCACACACAAAACGTACAAAAATGCGGTATGATGTAAGGTGCATGCTTATATACCTTTCATATAGCCATCACGGCACATATACTTTTCATATGCGTTATGCTGCCACATAACGTCTTTACCTCATAATCATATAGCCATCACGGCACATTTTTGGCAGTTTCCTTTCATCATACGGAACATAATACTTTTATGGAATATGGAGCATCATGTCACAATTTTATACCAGTAGTCAATAGTCACATTAGGTAATATCGCCTGACACTTACCTTGTGTGCCTTAAACAATACCAAACAGCGGCGAAGTATCTCACTTCTTAGGCGAACCTAAATCAATTACAACCCATCATTTACAGCGGCGATATACAGCAGAAACAGTGAGCATACAGCAGCGTTTTACAGTGGAAAACAGTGAGCATACAGCAGCGTTTTACAGCAGAAAACAGTGAGTTGTTCCTTAACACAGTGAGCAGAAATCATTGACGTTTTCCTTAAAAACAGTGGACAGAAACAGTGACGTTTTACTTAAAAACAGTGGATAGAAACAGTGACGTTTTTCTTAAAAACAGTGGACAGAAACAGTGACGTTTTACTTAAAAACAGTGGACAGAAACAGTGACGTTTTACAGCAGAAAAACAGTAGCACCTTACAGCAGAAACAGTGACCATTTTAAAACAGAAACAGTGGCACTTTGGACCTCAAAACAGTGGCAGAACAGTGGCATTAGACAGTGGAATTTGAACATCAACAGTGGCATAAGTAGTGTTATTTGTGCATCAAAACAGTGGCATGAATGGTACATTTGAACATCCAAAACAGTGACATTAGTGGTGATATTTGAACATTGAAACAGTGGCATAATTGGTGGTTTTTGAGCATTAAAACAGTGGCATAAATCATGATTTTTGGACATTAAAACAGTGAGCATACATAGTGGGGTTTGAACATCAATACGGTGGTTATTTATGCAGAAACAGTGGCTCCTTAAGTACTAAAACAGTGAGTATTTTTGGTGCAAAACAGTGACATGTATGGTATTAAAACAGTGAGCATTTTATGCAGAAACAGTGGCATGTGATGCACTAAAACAGTGAGCATTTTATACAAAACAGTGGCATCAAAATGGTGAGCTTGTCCAACCGAAACAGTGGCATATGCATTCTCAAAACAGTGGCACTTTCATACAAAACAGTGGCATCAAGATGGTGCTCTTGTAAAACTGAAACAGTGGCCTATTCATCCTCAAACAGTGGCACATTCATAGAGAAACAGTGGCATATATATATCCTCAAAACAGTGGTAGATTCATTCCAAAACAGTGGCATATATCTCCTCAAAACAGTGGCATATTCATACAAGAAAACAGTGGCATGAACTTAAACATAACCATGAGACTTTCATTCTATAACTCATGCATACAAATCATTATCAAATAGCTCATTATACTTCCACCATGCTCATTCTTGAATCCAAAACAAAACAGAACCAAGGAGACATTCAAGCACACACATGGTTACACAATGAAAGAGATCTAAGTTCAAGGCTTACCTCTTGAAGCACACACTTCACACCACACCTTCTAGCTTTACTACACAACAAGTCCACACTTCCTAGGAGATGATCCAAGCGCATACATGGTGAGGAGGAACAATCTTGGACAGCTTCCAAGGTTGAGTAGCAAGGCTGGACAGTGAGGGAAAGTGAGGAGAAAACTTACACTTGCTTGGGGTATAGTCACGGCTTTGAGAGTGTGAGGGAAGGTGAGTTAGCAAAGTCTTCTTGCTCCAAGGATGCTTGTAGGTTCGGCTAGGAGAGTGAGGGAATGAGGGAGGAACTTGGCTGCACTTGTGCAAAGTGAGGAAGCTCTCTAGTGTGCGCATACTTAAGGAAAAGTGAGGGGAGGTTGCAATGATTAAACATCATGAAAATTCTGGTTGCTTGTAGAAGTGGGGCTGCACACAAGGTTTGAACAAGCAAGGAGCTTGCTTCTTGCACACTCTAGGCACATGCAAGGAGGTGAAAGAGGGAGGTTCAGATCTGAATGTTGTCCCACCTAAGTCAGAATTTTAAACATAAACAACCAAACCATGCGCACAAGGTGAGGTGGGAGGGAGTTGGCAGATTTTTCCTCCACACAAGGCACATGTAATCTGCCCAAAATCCTTCTTTGGTTGCATGTGGAAGCAAGGACAAATTTGGATCATGATGGACTGCCAAAAGCATGCAGAAATCTGCACATTTCATCCTCATGATGGAAGGTGTAAGTTGGTTCTCTTGGTCAACACTCAAAGGCAGATTTTGTGTCATAAAAATCTGATCAAGTCCTCTCCATGTGCGCCTAAATGAGGGAGAATGCAGCCCAAAAGAATGCTAAGGAGTACATGTGTCTTTCATGCAATGAAGTTGAATTCAAATGGTGCACAAGCAAGGAGTGATGTGGCGGTCAAACAAGGAGAAAGTTGGCAGATTTTCAAAGTCCCAATTACTCTCTTATGCGCATGAAAAGAGGAGGAAAAATACATCAAGCCATGTGAAGGTTCCTTGGTGCACAAACAACCTTGTTGGACAAGGCTTAGGGAGGTATGTGTGGGTTTAACTTTGGGCTGAATAGGATTGATCCAAAAACCTCCTTGGGCCATCGGCCTACACATACAATGGATCCAATAAGACAAGTCTAAAGGTGGCAAGTCCACACACTAGCCCACTTCCTAAGTCCTATAACACAAAAGCCTTCTAACACATACTCAAATTACTCATATGATTTTAATAAATTCCACATGCCTACATATGCACCCTCCTATGATTTAATTTAAATACTTACCTTAGTCTCATCCAATGATAAAGGTCAAACAATTCGCAAGCCATCAAACATACACATGCATCTATCTCATTTTAACACCTATGTATTTTACTAATTATGTGGGATGTTACACTCTCCCCACCAAATAGGAATTTTGTCCGCAAAATAAACTTACTTAAGAGCTAAACAGTTCTGGATAGCGTTTCTGAATATCGTCCTCGCGCTCCCAAGTGGCTTCAGCTGCCGATCTGTTGTTCCATAATACTTTCACTAAAGGAATCTCTTTAGAACGGAGTCGCTTGACGGATCTTTCAAGAATTTGGAACGGTTGCACTTGATACGTCAGATTTTCCTTTAGTTCTACTTCCTCCGGCTGTAATACATGAGATGGATCAGATACGGTCCTAAGTACCATGGACTTAACTTCTTAACTCCCATTCTCCTTCCGAGTCCCGATGTAGGTGTGATTCTCAAGAATACATGGTCCCCTACTTTGAAAGATAAGGGCTTATGACGCTTGTCGTAATAACTCTTATGTCTGGCCTGAGCCCTCTGCATATTTTCCCGAATCTTCTTTACCTGTTCGGATGTTTCTTGAATTAAGTCAGGTCCTAGCATACTCCGCTCACCCACTTCAGTCCAGCATAAAGGGGATCTGCATTTTCTCCCATACAAAGCTTTATACGGTGCCATCTGAATACTGGAGTGGTAACTGTTGTTGTAAGCAAACTTAATCAAAGAAAGATAATTGTCCCAGCTGCCTCCTAACTCCAAAACACATGCTCGCAACATGTCCTCTAAAGCTTGAATGGTGCGTTCCGTCTGTCCATCGGTCTGCGGATGATAAGCAGTACTCAACCTCAAGTGGGTCCCTAATGCTCCTTGAAAAGATTCCCAGAACTTAGATGTAAACTTGGGATCACGATCACTGACAATACTCGTAGGAACTCCGTGCAGTTTCACAATCTCCTGCAGGTAAATTCTGGCAAGCCTCTCTGTATTATATGTGGTTCTAACACGCAAGAAATGAGCTGGCTTCGTTAATCGATCAATAATCACCCAGATAGCATCATATCCTTCTCGCGTCCGAGGAAGTCCAACTACAAAATCCATCGCAACGCTGTCCCACTTCCATTCGGGAATCTCCAAATACCATTCTCATCCTTTACTACCTCTTGGTTACCAACCAATTCGCGGACTAACTCTTCATCTTTCTGGGCTTCCTTAATTCTACTTATCAATTCATTCTCTACCTTTATACTTCCCAATCTTATGCTATGCCCTCTCTCGTCTACCGATAAATTCAAATCTCGAAAGGCCTCAAATAATTTCAGTTCTTCTATCATCAGAGTTGCAGTGTGCAGTGTCTTCCTACTCAGGGCGTCAGCTACCACGTTTGCCTTTCCTGGGTGGTATTTAAGTTCAAACTCATAGTCCTTCAGAAATTCCATCCACCGTCGTTGCCGCATATACAGCGCCTTCTGATCGAACAAGTACTTCAAACTCTTATGATCGCTGAACACGTCAAACTGCGAACCATACAAGTGGTGCCTCCAAATTTTAAGTGCGAACACTATAGCTGCTAACTCCAAATCGTGCGTAGGATAATTCTCTTCGTGAGGCTTTAGTTGTCGAGATGCATAAGCTACCGCCATACGATCCTGCATCAACACGCATCCAAGTCCTTTCAGCGACGCATCACAGTATACTTCGAACTTCCGGGTAGGATCCGGAATCGTGAGTACGGGAGCACTCGTTAATCTGCTCTTCAGTTCCAAGAAACATTCTTCACAAGCTTCATTCCACTCAAAAGGCTTATCCTTACGAGTGAGACGGGTAAGGGGTTGCACTATCTGAGAGAAGTTCTGGATAAACCTTCGATAATATCCAGCAAGACCTAAGAAACTTCTTACTTCGGTGACAGTCTTGGGTCGTTCCCAATTCATGACAGCTTCAACCTTGCTGGGGTCCACCGCAATACCTTCTGATGAAATGACATGGCCCAGAAACTGGACCTCCTAAAGCCAAAACTCGCACTTCGACCACTTTGCGTACAACTGCTTCTCTTTCAAAATTTGCAAGACGATCCTCAAATGTTCCGCATGCAGCTCCTCATTAGTAGAGTAAATCAGGATGTCGTCGATAAACACAATAACAAACTGATCAAGAAATGGGCGAAAGATGCGGTTCATGTAGTCCATGAATACCGCTGGAGCATTTGTAAGTCCGAATGGGATCACCTGATATTCGTAGTGCCCATAACGAGTCCTAAAAGCTGATTTCGGAATATCCTCCGGTTTGACCCGGATCTGATGGTATCCCGATCGTAAATCTATATTGGAAAAGACTCTGGCTCCTCTCAGCTGGTCCATCAAATCATCGATCCTCGGTAACGGATACTTATTCTTCACCGTAACTTTGTTCAGCTGTCGGTAATCTACACACAGACGTAGACTACCATCCTTCTTCTTAATCAAGATGGCTGGAGCACCCCATGGAGAAGTACTCGGTCTGATGAATTCCTTTGCCAACAATTCTTCTATCTGCTTCTTCAACTCGCGAAGTTCCAAATGCGCCATACGATACGGGGCAATGGAGATTGGTCCAACTCCAGAAACAAGTTCGATAGAAAATTCTATTTCCCTATGAGGAGGCAATCGAGGTATTTCATCTGGGAATACCTCCTCGAATTCTCTAACTACAGGTACATTCTGAATTTGAGTGTCAACCGAAGTCTCAGCCTCGATCGACAAAAGATACCCTGCTGCTCCCTTGCGGAGCTCTTTTCTAACTAGCAATAAAGAAATGAGAGAGAAAGGTTGAAAATTACCATCTTTCGCATCCAGAGTGAACACCCGTGCTTGAGTAGGCTGTTGATCAGCGTTCTGGGGGCATTTGTAAGCGAAATGTCCTTGCTGGCCACATCTGAAACATGCATTGTTGTTCTTGCGACAAGCTCCAAGGTGATTCTTTCCACATGTAGCACAAACAGTCGCACCCTGCCGTCCAGTTGACGATTGACCAACAGTATTGCTTCTCTTAAAATTTCCAGGCCGCGCCTGCAGCTGCGGACCTCTGCCTCGACCCCTACCAGGTGTCGTCCTGAAGAATCTGCCTGCTCGGTTTCCTCCGTGAAATTGTGTTGGTGGCTTATTCAGATTCTTGGCCTCGTTAATGATTCCTTCTGCCTGACGACTCTGATTGATGAGCTCCGGAAGTGTACGATTAGCTGTCGTCAAAATGAGTTTACGGATTTCCGGATGTAATCCGCTTTCGAACTTTTCTACCTGCCATTCCTCATCATAAATGTTCCGGTCAAAGTTGGCGTACTCGATCAGCTGCCCAAATTTTGCAATGTACTCATTGACCGACATGTTATCCTGCCTAAGTGACAGCAGTTCAGTGTGCTTCATTCTTCTCATTGCTTTAGGAAAATACTTATCCAAAAATACTTGTCTGAATACGGCCCATGTCAGTTCAACGTCCTGAGCTCTCAGCAGAGCTCTCGCACCAGTCCACCATGTTAAGGCTTCTCCCATCAGCTGGTACGATGCGTAATCGGTCTTCTGCGCTTCCGGGCATGCCATGCGTTCGAAAATATGCTCGATCATCTGCAGCCATTTCGCTGCAGCCTCAGGGTTGTCTTCACCCTCAAAAGTAGGTGGTTGGAAGTTGCGGAAGTCTTTCAACCTCCGACGGGCAATTCTTCTGCATTGTCATGCAGTGGGGGTGGGTTCTGATTCTGTTGCCTAAGGTCGCGCCATTCTTGGCTCATATTCTGGATAAACGTTGCCAGTCCCCCAATAGTAGTGATAAGGTCCTCTTCCGCATCGCCAGACCTTCCCCGAGTTGAACCGCGACCACCTGCCATGATTATGCACTCACAATATCATGAGATGAGTTGATCAGGCTCACCGCACGTTATTTATGGCAGCAGTCCCAAGTGGGTACTCGGGTTCAATCCGGACAAGTTGACTATGCATCCGTGTCTTGTCACAGAACGGCCTAAACAATCTAACTACCCTAGCTAATATATATTCAAACACTTAACATATAGCACATTTAGACAGTCAATCAGCAGATAAACACAATCAACAATCAATTCAGACAATCACAAGCAAATCCATGGACCAAACTGCTCTGATACCAATTAGTGTAACGCCCTCCCTTGTATGCATCCAAGAGAGTCGTTTGCTAAGCGGAATTAGAGTCGTTAACGTCACATGAGCTAACAAAGATTCTCATAGCAGTAAACAAATCCGAGAAGCGTTTTTACAGTTCTTATAACTTCTGTTTGGACGATAAAAAATATTTCAAGTGCTTTAGAAAGAGCACATTCAGGGCTTCGCGTGCATATAAAATAATAGTAAATCGGAGTTCGTTTGCTCATAAAAACACCACCCGTAAGGTGCACTGTAAAAATTTCAGCACATAAGTCTTTCAAAAATTCCTTTCACAAACGTTTTCCAAAATAGCCGTTGTTCATAAAAGTTCAAGGTAAATTAGAGATGATAAAGTCTACAGTCATCCAAGAGTACCAAAACATTAATCATTACAGTCATCCAATCAATCAAACAGCAACAGTACACGTCCATTCATCAGCAAGCAACAGCAAATATCATGTCTTCAAATGCTTTTACGTCCTCCTGCCATTTTGGAAAATAGCAGCCCCGAAGGGGTGAGAATAATCCCAGTAGTGTGGCAACAAAACCAGTAATATAACAGTATTAACTAGGCACAAAATCATAAACAGTCACTTCAACATATCCTTGTTCCTTTTCTTTTTTCCTTTTCATCATATTCATATATATAGCGCATATAACGCCTTTCCTTTTCATCAAATTCATATATTGCGTATATAACGCCTTTCCTTTGCGCTTTTAGCACCGTCGTGCGCGCACTTCACAGTGGAATCAAAATATCCCTTGGCACCTGAGCTCCATGTGGATTCCAACTGTGGGCCTATGCGGACTGATGCCAAGTGTCCCATACCCCGGTACCTTGGGGATGCCTATATGATGCTTGCTCAAACACATGGTCCTGTACATAACTATTCTAAAATGCAAGACCTATATGCTCTTGGTACATGCATGCCATGCTATGCTTTCACACACAAAACGTACAAAAATGCGGTATGATGTAAGGTGCATGCTTATATACCTTTCATATAGCCATCACGGCACATATACTTTTCATATGCGTTATGCTGCCACATAACGTCTTTACCTCATAATCATATAGCCATCACGGCACATTTTTGGCAGTTTCCTTTCATCATACGGAACATAATACTTTTATGGAATATGGAGCATCATGTCACAATTTTATACCAGTAGTCAATAGTCACATTAGGTAATATCGCCTGACACTTACCTTGTGTGCCTTAAACAATACCAAACAGCGGCGAAGTATCTCACTTCTTAGGCGCACCTAAATCAATTACAACCAATCATTTACAGCGGCGATATACAGCAGAAACAGTGAGCATACAGCAGCGTTTTACAGTGGAAAACAGTGAGCATACAACAGCGTTTTACAGCAGAAAACAGTGAGTTGTTCCTTAACACAGTGAGCAGAAATCATTGACGTTTTCCTTAAAAACAGTGGACAGAAACAGTGACGTTTTACTTAAAAACAGTGGACAGAAACAGTGACGTTTTTCTTAAAAACAGTGGACAGAAACAGTGACGTTTTACTTAAAAACAGTGGACAGAAACAGTGACATTTTACAGCAGAAAAACAGTAGCACCTTACAGCAGAAACAGTGACCATTTTAAAACAGAAACAGTGGCACTTTGGACCTCAAAACAGTGGCAGAACAGTGGCATTAGACAGTGGAATTTGAACATCAACAGTGGCATAAGTAGTGTTATTTGTGCATCAAAACAGTGGCATGAATGGTACATTTGAACATCCAAAACAGTGACATTAGTGGTGATATTTGAACATTGAAACAGTGGCATAATTGGTGGTTTTTGAGCATTAAAACAGTGGCATAAATCATGATTTTTGGACATTAAAACAGTGAGCATACATAGTGGGGTTTGAACATCAATACGGTGGTTATTTATGCAGAAACAGTGGCTCCTTAAGTACTAAAACAGTGAGTATTTTTGGTGCAAAACAGTGACATGTATGGTATTAAAACAGTGAGCATTTTATGCAGAAACAGTGGCATGTGATGCACTAAAACAGTGAGCATTTTATACAAAACAGTGGCATCAAAATGGTGAGCTTGTCCAACCGAAACAGTGGCATATGCATTCTCAAAACAGTGGCACTTTCATACAAAACAGTGGCATCAAGATGGTGCTCTTGTAAAACTGAAACAGTGGCCTATTCATCCTCAAACAGTGGCACATTCATAGAGAAACAGTGGCATATATATATCCTCAAAACAGTGGTAGATTCATTCCAAAACAGTGGCATATTTCTCCTCAAAACAGTGGCATATTCATACAAGAAAACAGTGGCATGAACTTAAACATAACCATGAGACTTTCATTCTATAACTCATGCATACAAATCATTATCAAATAGCTCATTATACTTCCACCATGCTCATTCTTGAATCCAAAACAAAACAGAACCAAGGAGACATTCAAGCACACACATGGTTACACAATGAAAGAGATCTAAGTTCAAGGCTTACCTCTTGAAGCACACACTTCACACCACACCTTCTAGCTTTACTACACAACAAGTCCACACTTCCTAGGAGATGATCCAAGCGCATACATGGTGAGGAGGAACAATCTTGGACAGCTTCCAAGGTTGAGTAGCAAGGCTAGACAGTGAGGGAAAGTGAGGAGAAAACTTACACTTGCTTGGGGTATAGTCACGGCTTTGAGAGTGTGAGGGAAGGTGAGTTAGCAAAGTCTTCTTGCTCCAAGGATGCTTGTAGGTTCGGCTAGGAGAGTGAGGGAATGAGGGAGGAACTTGGCTGCACTTGTGCAAAGTGAGGAAGCTCTCTAGTGTGCGCATACTTAAGGAAAAGTGAGGGGAGGTTGCAATGATTAAACATCATGAAAATTCTGGTTGCTTGTAGAAGTGGGGCTGCACACAAGGTTTGAACAAGCAAGGAGCTTGCTTCTTGCACACTCTAGGCACATGCAAGGAGGTGAAAGAGGGAGGTTCAGATCTGAATGTTGTCCCACCTAAGTCAGAATTTTAAACATAAACAACCAAACCATGCGCACAAGGTGAGGTGGGAGGGAGTTGGCAGATTTTTCCTCCACACAAGGCACATGTAATCTGCCCAAAATCCTTCTTTGGTTGCATGTGGAAGCAAGGACAGATTTGGATCATGATGGACTGCCAAAAGCATGCAGAAATCTGCACATTTCATCCTCATGATGGAAGGTGTAAGGTGGTTCTCTTGGTCAACACTCAAAGGCAGATTTTGTGTCATAAAAATCTGATCAAGTCCTCTCCATGTGCGCCTAAATGAGGGAGAATGCAGCCCAAAAGAATGCTAAGGAGTACATGTGTCTTTCATGCAATGAAGTTGAATTCAAATGGTGCACAAGCAAGGAGTGATGTGGCGGTCAAACAAGGAGAAAGTTGGCAGATTTTCAAAGTCCCAATTACTCTCTTATGCGCATGAAAAGAGGAGGAAAAATACATCAAGCCATGTGAAGGTTCCTTGGTGCACAAACAACCTTGTTGGACAAGGCTTAGGGAGGTATGTGTGGGTTTAACTTTGGGCTGAATAGGATTGATCCAAAAACCTCCTTGGGCCATCGGCCTACACATACAATGGATCCAATAAGACAAGTCTAAAGGTGGCAAGTCCACACACTAGCCCACTTCCTAAGTCCTATAACACAAAAGCCTTCTAACACATACTCAAATTAGTCATATGATTTTAATAAATTCCACATGCCTACATATGCACCCTCCTATGATTTAATTTAAATACTTACCTTAGTCTCATCCAATGATAAAGGTCAAACAATTCGCAAGCCATCAAACATACACATGCATCTATCTCATTTTAACACCTATGTATTTTACTAATTATGTGGGATGTTACAGAAACACTAAATTTTGTTCTTATTTACTGTTTTTGATACATACTCTGTACATCTAACTTTACTCTTATACTGATTTTATTTTATTTTTACTGGAACTGCTGTGCATATATAACTTGTGTTTATAGTTTATAAGTGAGGAGTTTGAAACAGACTCTGACCACTCTTTTGATGTACCTGAGTTTCTCTTTGATCCTTAACCAGAACACACACTCTATAGGAGAAGGAGAAACCACAGGGAAGAAATTCTTGAAAACATGGCTGATCACAATAATAATAATGAAGAGATTCCTCCTGAATAGAACTTTAGATCTCTGGCTGCTCCTTTCAGGAATAGACCATATAGGGGAGTAATCTTACCCCCTGTAGCACCCAATTTTGAACTAAAACCTATCATGTTCCACATGATTAGGGAAGCAGGAGTCTTCAATGGACTCCCTGCAGAAGATCCTTACACACACCTCATAACATTCCATGATATCTGTGATAATTTTAAAGCTGAGGGTGTGGCAGAGGAGAGCATGAGAATGAGGTTGTTCCCTCACTCCTTAGGTTTAAAGGCAAAAACATGGATGAAAACTCTCACCCCTGGATCAATCCATACATTGGAAGAACTCTCTAACAAATTCATATAAAGGTTCCTCCCAATGTCTCGACAAGCTGATGTTACAGCAGAAATCTCTAACTTCAGAATGTTTTATGGGGAAAATCTCTATGAAGCATGGGAGAGATATAAGGACATAATAAGAAAATGTCCAAACCACGGGGTGGAAAGTTGGGGAGTGTTACAATCTTTCTATAAGGTACTTGACCATACTTCTCAATCTCACTTAGACTTTGCTGCAGGAGGGTACTTCTTTACAGGAACACTTGAATCAAGGTACGAAATTATAGAAGGAACTGCTGAAAGATGTCTCCAATGGCCAATGGACAGAGTGAGCCCAACAAGGAAACTAGGCATGCTAGAACTGGATAAACAAACTACCATGGAAGCCCAGCTGGCATCACTCATGAATGAAGTGAAGAACCTGAAAGGTGAACAAGCAGCACCAAAGATGGAGGTCTTACAACTCACAACAGCTGAGACTGAACCTTGCTCAGCCTGTGGTGATCTTCATGACTCAACAGACTGCCCATCCACTGCATTGGTATGTTGTGCAGAAAATTTTGGCAACAGGAACTTCACCAGAGACAATCAAGCAGGAAGCAGTACAAATTCAAGTCCTGGAGGAACCATCATTAAGGATCAGAACCATAACACCCAATGGAGGCCACCCATTAACCAAAGACCAATCAACAACCAACAGCAGTATCAGCAAGGTAGCAGCAGTGGAACGTTTGAACAGAAAAGAAACAACTACGTTCTGTTCCACAAAAATGACCAACGCATCAACACCCTGGAAAATTATGTCAAGGAATATGTCACCAGGAATGATGCAGTGGTCAGGAACATTGAGTCCCATCTGGGACATATTACTGCCAACCTTCAAACCAGAACACCAGGAGCACAACCAAGGGATAATGAGATTCCCTCAACCACTTCTGAGTCTACTTAAGAGGTAAGTACCATGTCTAGCTAAAGACATTAAACTAAGCGCTGACTGGGAGGCCACCCAGTAGATACATTTGCTCTCTGACAAAGAGCAAAGTTTTGGGGTGGTTACTCTTAACCACATAGCTCCCCAAAGAAGGGAACGTCTGATGTTCCTCTCCAAAAAGTCCAAAGAAGATACGTTCCATTCCAGGAACGTAGTTTTGGGGTGGTCCCTGACCACACAAGCCCACAAAAAAAGAGAGAGAGAGGAATATAATAGTATAATTTTTTTTTAGATTCACATTTATTAAATAGTTAGTACGTTCCATCTTCCTTAGTTTAGATTTCCATTTATAATTCAGTACTTTCTTTTTACTTTATGTTTAATTTGTCTTTTTAGTTAGGAAAAGACAAATGGAACATTCCCTGGGTTAGGAGATAAGGACGAATGGGACACCTGTCCCTGCTGAGTCACGAAAAAGGTACGTAGCTGTATCAAATTTGCATTCATTGCAAATCTTGGAAACGCGAGCAGAAAAAGCAACCGTCTTCTCAACCATTAAGGCAACTGCACCCTTTCCTCTTCCCTCTCTCCCACGTCCTGACCTGAACTGTAACAGCCCGTGTTAACCCGATTTGTTAATATGCTATCGTATTAAGCCACGCTTAATTAAAATACAGAATAACTTTTTTCTTTAATTCAATTATGACGTCATTAACCTTAGCCAACTTGATTACTTAATCAATTTCATAAAATAATGCCCGTATGTAAATTGCAAGACAACTAACTAAAATACCTCATATATAAATATAAGTGAGTATCTAAGTCACGGGACTACAACACATAGCCTGGACCAAAATCCTGATACATTAATACAACTTAATTAAAAGAAGACATAATCAAGTCTAAGTGGCATGGACAAACCTCATGCTCACCAAATAAGGCACAATGCCCAACAACAGTCTCAACAGACAATAACAAAATAATAGCTGAAAACATAAACATCAGTCAATATCCAGCATCCAACATGTCAGCATATCACAGTAATATCTAACTCAGTTCTGGCCTCCTGCCACCTGAGGCCTCAACATTACCTGAACCTGAAATAAGTGTCCCCAAACATGGGGAGAGATCTCTAAACAAGAAATCTCAGTAAGACAAGGGGTCCTCAAGGATCTTCCACCCCAAGCTCACTTACATGTGCAATATAAGTTCAAAAAAGCAGTATTTCCAATATTAGTTCCAAAACTATACAGTGCAACAGATATTCGTGCCATGTGTGTTTATACTATCCACTGGCTAGAGAAATGTAGGAATACGTCTAAACTCACATGAGTACAAGGAACACTGTTTGCACCTCACCCACAACCTCACCATATCGTATGTACCACATACTCAGGCTTACCGTAAAGGTGGACACCACATTGCATATCGTAAAAGCACATTGCATAAAACAGCTCAAAAGCATTTCCAAATATCGAAAGCATGTAACACAACATGCATAAATCACATCCCCATGGGACATGGTGGAACCACAACATGGCTAAACCGAGGACACGAAAGCTTACCTTGCAAGCAATCAATCCAAGCCAAGAGTCCAACCACTCTCACAGTCCAAACACAGTAGTATCACAATCTGTTATGGACCAATAATATATCATTAATTGTGCATCACAAGCATACAACTTAAAGACTACGCCTTTCCTTTACGTTTTACGTCTTAAGGCTTCCAACAAAGCCATAAGCCCTTAATCATGTGATTCTGACTTAGTTCATCAATTACAGAAGTCCAACTTCCTAAATCTAGGGTCCACAAACCCTAACATCATCTCTATATGAACAGTACCTCACTGTCCTACGAAATCCAGAATATCCGGATATTCCTCGGGGACATATCCGGATATGCAATATCCGGATGTCACACTTACCATATCCGGGTATTCAATATCCGGATATCCAGATCCCCATATCTGGATATCAGTATTCGAATACCATATCCGGATATCTGTTCAACAAATATCCGGATATTCCATGACAGAATGTAGTTTCTACATTTCGTGAATATCCAGTCCAAAGGATCCAACTTTTACCGATTATAGACACTTAAACATGCATTTCTAGGTGTGTTTAACCTTCCCCACACTTAAGTTATCAACTTAGTTCAATACATGCATCAAGATTCCATTTTTAAGCATCTAAACACAAGTTCAAAGGTGATGATCATACCACAAGCCAAAAGGAAAGGTAGATGATGCTCTTGGAGCTCAGACAACAGCTCCCAAGTCTGCCTCAACACTGTGCACGAAAATGCACACCAAGATGGGTCTTTTCTTCACAAAGATGGCTTCCTGGAGCTCCTACAACCAAGGAGAAGCTCACAACTCTCACTCAACACAACTCAGCCCCCAAAACTGATCTCACACAGCCACAAGACTCAGCAAGGATGCTCTTTTTTTCACCCACAATGCTCTCTCCCACTCCCTCAAGGCACAAGGTGAAGAGAAATGGAGGAGAAGAAGTCACAAGGCTAAGGGAAAGATGAGGAAACAATGGAACAGTAGCTAGAGAAGCTGGTCAACCTCCTCTCCACGCAGAAAAACTGAAGCCTAGGGTTGTGTGCCCTTAATAGTAGTATATATAGGCCACATGGCCATTTAACGTGCAGTATTAGCATTAATAGCTACGCAAAAGATCTTAATCCCAAACTTTGAAATCTTAACCTAATCATTTTTCTAAAATTTTTCATATTTTTATTTTATTTTTCGGAGTACCTTTCCGGTACACGCTTTTCCATAGCCAGTATCAGTTATGGCATCAGATCTCATTATTTTGACTTGAAACTTGTTTTACAAGTCCTACATATTATTCTAGTAATTATCATGCACTTATTATAATTTTCCGGGATACTTTTCCGGTACGCATTTATATTGGTAGCAGAACCGGTATCTGCACTTTTCTTCCGAAAAGTCACTTTCAGCGTTCTTACTCATTTACTATAATTATTTAAGCCAAATAATAATTATTAAAGTCAATTATGGAATCATTTCCTAATTTATCACAATTAATTCATTAATTACCTTAATTAGCGGTGCGGGTTCTTACATTCACCCCACTTTTTTAAGGATTTTGTCCTCAAAATCAGAAACATACCTGTCTCGAAAGTCGGGGTACTGCCGGAGAAGCTCGTCCTCTCGCTCCCATGTGCACTCCTACGGAAAAGAAGTACCATGTTTCTGAGGGGCATTTTTGAAAAGAAAGAAATATATTATAAATAGTCCCTTTTACATAATTAGGGTATTGGGAGGTAGATCTGGAAACGTGGAGAGAAGAAAGGAGGCAGCTGTGGTTCTTCGCGTTCTTCGTTCTTCATCTCCTTCTTTGTATTTTCTTTCTCTTTTATTTTAGTTTATGTTGAATCTTAGATCAGCGATCATGATGTTGATTGGCTAGATCTCTTTATTGTAGTCAGGGTCACGATCCATATGTGAACCCTTGATACGAAAGATTGGTTTATGGCTTTTGATTTATATAATTATCTTTATCATTACTCTGTGCGAATTTGATATCTTCTTTGTTAGAATTGATCAATCTGATAGTTGGGGATATTCTGAGGATCAAAACCCTAGATAGAAATATTAGGGTTTTGATCTCGAAAGGTGGTAAGATAACGATCGGTATGTGTGCTAGGAATAGACGTTTATATGATTGCAGATGCTTAAATTATCACGCCCATTGCTTGATTCCATCAGAAACATTGCAAGGAATTGGGGTTCCTCATGGGATTAAAGGGTTAACCCTGCAAGGAATTGAGGGTTAACTATTAAATCTTTTTTAGATGATAATTTATCTGAGTGATTATGTAGATAATTATTGTAAATCAATCCGGAGTAAAAAGCGGGGATCATTTGGTGAATGAACCCTGGCTACAATGCTTTTCTTATCCTTTTTACAACCCACTTCTCATTTTTATTGTTTTATTTCTCAAAATAAAAATACAAAAATAAGTTTTTATTTTCATATTTCAATTTCCATCAATTTGATAATATTTGTCACAACCCTATTTGAATTCTTCCATTCTTTGAGAAAAAGTTTAATTGATATTAGATCCCAATCCCTGTGGAGACGAACTTTCTCGTCACTTTATTACTTGTGCGATCAGTATACTTGCCGGAGAGCATCAGACAGCTCCTACCATACAGCGCCTCGTAGGGTGTCATGCCCAGACCAACATGAAAACTGTTGTTGTACGAAAATTCTACCAACGGAAGGTACCTATCCCATGCTGAACCCTGCTCCAACGTGCAAGCCCTCAAAATGTCCTCTAATATCTGGATGGTCCGCTCAGTCTGTCCGTCAGTCTGAGGGTGATAGGCGGTATTCAATCTCAACTATGTACCAAAAGCTCCCTACAGCGCCTCCCAGAACTGAGATGTGAACTTCGGGTCCCTATCACTGATGATACTCTCGGGCACCCCGTGAAGCCTCACAATCTCGCGGACATATAGCTTAGACAACTGCTCTGTAGTGAAGCTCACCTTCACTGGAAGAAAATGGGCAGACTTGTTCAATCTTTCCACAATGACCCAGATAGAGTCACAACCAGCCTGAGTCTTAGGCAATCCCACCATGAAGTCCATGGAAATACTCTCCCACTTCCACTGTGGTATCTCAAGAGGTTGGAGCTTACCAGATGGTTTCTGGTGCTCAATCTTCACTTTCTGACAGATAAGACACTTGGACATGTAGACCGCTATGTCTTTCTTCATGCCCGGCCACCAAAAATTCCTCTTTAAGTCCTGGTACATTTTTGTAGCACCAGGACGGATGGTAAACTGACCCTTATGAGCCTCTGCCATAACCTCCTCAGTCAATGGCCCTCGAGGGATCACAACCCACTTCTGAAACAGCAGCAAACCATCATCATTCCAAGACACACCGTCTTGGTTTTTCACATAATCCAGGCACTCTCTTTGCACTTGCGCCTCTTTAATCTTTTCCATCAGCTCATTAATCACTTCTGTTGTTTCCATCTCGAGCAGTGCGCCCCCAAATAAGGAGTTCACTCTCAAGTTTCTGAACTTTTCGATTACATCATAGTCGCTCATCATCAAACTGGATAAGCTCACGGATTTCCGGCTCAAAGCATCGGCTACCACATTGGCCTTGCCAGGATGGTACCTCAACTCAAAGTCGTAGTCCTTCAAGAACTCCATCCATCTTCGTTGTCTCATGTTCAACTCCTTTTGGTCAAACAGATATTTCAGACTCTTGTGGTCACTGAATACAGCAAACTTCATGCCATACAGATAATGCCTCCAAATCTTGAAAGCAAAAACAATAGCTACCAACTCCAAGTTGTGAGTCGGGTAGTTCTCCTCATGAGGTTTCAACTGTCTTGAAGCATAAGCAACAGCTTTCCTTTTCTGCATCAACACACAGCCTAGCCCCTTACTAGATGCATCATAATAAAGCTCAAACTGCTCCGCAGGATCAGGAAGGACTAACATAGGAGCAGTAGTCAGTCTCTCCTTCAACTCCTAGAAGCACTCCTCACACTCATGTGTCCACACGAATGGAGTCTCCTTTCGGGTAAGGCGAGTCATCGGTAACACCATATTGGAGAATCCCTCAATGAACCTCCTGTAGTACCCTGCCAAACCTAAGAAGCTTCTCACTTCTGTAACCGTCTTGGGTCTTTCCCAATCCATCACGGCCTCAATCTGGTTGGGATCAACTGCAACTCCATCAGCGGAAATCACATGACCCAAAAATTTCACCGACTTGAGCCAAAACTCATATTTCGACGGTTTTGCATACAACTTTTTCTCTTTCAACACTTGCAACACAATCTTCAAGTGCTCAGTATGCTCCTCCTTTGTCTTGGAGTAAATCAAAATGTCGTCAATGAAGATGATCACAAACTGATCTAGGTACGGCTGGAAGATCCTGTTCATGTAGTCCATGAACACTGCGGGTGCGTTGGTGAGTCCAAACGAGATCACCAAATACTCATAATGACCGTACCTCGAGCGAAACACTGTCTTTGGGACATCCTCCGGCTTTACCCGTATCTGATGGTATCCGGACCGGAGATCAATCTTCGAATACACACAAGCACCCCTGAGCTGATCCAACAAATCATAAATGCATGGAAGGGGATACTTGTTCTTGATTGTCACCTTGTTCAACTGCCTGTAGTCATTGCACAATCGCATAGTCCCATCTTTCTTTTTTACAAATATTACTGGTGCTCCCCAAGGAGAAACACTCGGCCGAATGAAGTCTTTCGCCGAAAGATCCTCAATATGCTTCTTCAACTCTGCCAACTCTGGTGGCGACAACCGATACGGAGCTAATGAAATAGGCCCCACACCAGGCAATAAATCAATGGAGAACTCTATCTCCCTCTGCGGTGGAAACTCAGAAATATCCTCAGGAAACACCTCGAGGAATTCCTTCACCACAGGAAAGCCAGTGAGATCCTCTTGTGTCCCACTCACCAAACCTCCCAACATGACATAGCCAAATGCCCCTGCTCTCAAGGCCCTCCTCGCCTGCAGGACTGAATTGAACGGTGAGGAACTGGCTGTGAACCCACCCGGAGACATCACCACTCTCTTGGAACAGCAATCAATCAATGCCAGTTTCTGGACAGCCAATCCATGCCCAGAATAATCTCCAAGTTGGCCATCGGCAATCCTATCAGATCTACCGAGAAGTCACAGCCATCCCACTGAAACGCTACATCGCGATGGACAGTGGAGGTCAAACATTTTTCTCCGGTGGCGGTGGTCACCCGCATCGGTGGAGAAAGCACAGCACTGGGCAACTCAAGCCCCACAACAATAGGGGTAGCAACAAATGAATATGTTGCCCCGGAATCAAATAATACATCAACAGCTGAACCACCAATGGTAACAGTACCTCTGACCAAGTTCGGAGCTCTGTCCGACTGCTGAAGATCGAGGGTGTACACACGCCCAGTAGTAGGTGGCACTGTTGGTGCCCCTGTAGGAACCATCTGCAGGGGAACTTCCTGCACTGCAGTAGCTCTCGCCGTCGGACAATCTCTCGAGTAGTGGCCCTCCTTGCCACACTGGAAGCATATCAACTGGCCTGTAGCACACGACCCAAAATGTGACTTCCCGCATCCCGAGCATCTGGGAGCAGGAGGTCTCGCTGTACTCCCCTAAGCTGAAGTCTTCTTAAACTGATTTGGCGCTTGTTTAGTCCTCAATATCACGACACTACTGTACCAAAGCCCCAAAGTCTCTCGAAGCAGAACCAGTAAGGTGCCCAACAATGTCCTCATTAAGTCCCCTACGTAACTTGGCAGCTAGAAAAATAGGAGTCGGCCTCGTCGTCCGGAAATGAGCAAACTTGACCAGCCCATTAAACTTGGCCGGGTACTCGTCAACAGACAACGAGCCTGCACCAACATGTCAAACTCTCCCTACTTCCTCTCCTGAGCATCATAAGGAAAGTACCGACCCAAGAAGCAGTCCTCAAAGAACGGCCATGTCATCACATGCCTCTGCATCTCGAACACCTGAGAGGTGTTCGTCCACCACTCGTGGGCATCGCCCTCCAGCATGTACGTGGAGAACATCAGCTTTTGCGGCTCTGTACACTGCATCACCCTGAATATCTTGTCTAGGGCCTGAAGCCATCTAGCAGCAGCAATGGGGTCGTAGGACCCATCACACGTAGGTGGCTTATGCTTGCGGAAAGCATTCAGCCAGCGGTCGATCTCATCTCGGTCCTCAGCAAAAATGGGAACGGCCTGCATAGCCCCCGTCAAGTGGCTACCCTCACCCATCTGACTCTGGGTGTCCTCCTGTTGACTAGGTGGAGGTGGAGGTGGAGGCGGTGGTGGTGGTGGAGGTGGTGGAAGACACTGGCCAGCAGCAGGACCAGCCCTCAACTCCTCCAACATGACCCTTATCATAGTCATGTTGGCCATTCGGTTCTCCTCCAGAACCTCAGCGGTGGCTCTCCTGTTCGCCTCTCTAATGGCGTCCAGCATAGCCTGATTTGCTAACATCGTGGCCTCCTGGTCGGCTAGTCGGGCCGCCTGCATTTCAGCTAATGCAGCAAGGACAGGATCCGGTTGATCCTCACTCGTACCCTGGTTCCTCCTTGGTTGCACCATGACTCTGCACAAGTTACACAAAGAATGAGTTGATCAGGCCCACACTATGTGGTCACATATGCATCATCATAATACACACCAATCAGAGTGAACACAAAGTAGACACGCAACGAAACATCCTAAGTTATTGCAATACATACAGGCTTTTCCCTAGAAAGTGCTCTGATACCATAAAATGTAACAGCCCATGTTAACCCAGTTTGTTAACCTACTATCGTATTAAGCCACGCTTAATTAAAATGCGGAATAACTTTTTCTTTAATTCAATTATGACGTCAGTAACCTTAGCCAACTTGATTACTTAATCAATTTCATAAAATAATGCCTGTATGTAAATTGCAAGACAACTAACTGAAATACCTCATATATAAATATAAGTGAGTATCTAAGTCACAAGATTACAACACATAGCCTGGACCAAAATTCTGATACATTAATACAACTTAATTAAAAGAAGACATAATCAAGTCTAAGTGGCATGAACAAACCCCATGCTCACCAAATAAGGTACAATGCCCAACAACAGTCTCAACAGACAATAACAAAATAATAGCGGAAAACATAAACAGCAGTCAATATCCAGCATCCAACATGTCAGCATATCACAGTAATATCTAACTCAGTTCTGGCCTCCTGCCACCTGAGGCCTCAACATTACCTGAACCTGAAATAAGCATCCCCAAACGTGGGGTGAGATCTCTAAACAAGAAATCGCAGTAAGACAAGGGGTCCTCAAGGATCTTCCACCCCAAGCTCACTTACATGTGCAATATAAGTTCAAAAAAACAGTATTTCCAATATTAGTTCCAAAACTATGTAGTGCAACTGATATTCGTGCCATGTGTGTTTATACTATATGCTGGCCAGAGAAATGTAGGAATACGTCTAAACCCACATGAGTACAAGGAACACCGCTTGCACCTCACCCACAGCCTCACCATATCGTATGTACTACATACTCAGGCTTACCGTAAAGGTGGACACCACATTGCATATCATAAAAGCACATTGCATAAAACAGCTCAACAGCATTTCCAAATATCGAAAGCATGTAACACAGCATGCATAAACCACATCCCCATGGGACATTGTGGAACCACAACATGGCTAAACCGGGGACACGAAAGCTTACCTTGCAAGCAATCAATCCAAGCCAAGAGTCCAACCACTCTCACAGTCCAAACACAGCAGTATCACAATCTGTTATGTACCAATAATATATCATTAATTATGCATCACAAGCATACAACTTAAAGACTACGCCTTTCCTCTACGTTTTACGTCTTAAGGCTTCCAACAAAGCCATAAGCCCTTAATCATGTGATTCTGACTTAGGTCATCAATTACAGAAGTCCAACTTCCTAAATCTAGGGTCCACAAACCCTAACATCATCTCTGTATGAACAGTACCTCACTTTCCTATGTCATCCCAGAATATCCGGATATTCCTCGGGGACATATCCGGATATCACACTTACCATATCCGGATATTCAATATCCGGATATCCGGATCCCCATATCCGGATATCAATATCCGGATATCTGTTCGACAAATATCCTGATGTTCCACGACAGAAAGCAGTTTCTGCATTTCGTGAATATCCGGTCCAAAGGGTCCAACTTTACACTTAAACATGCATTTCTAGGTGTGTTTAACCTTCCCCACACTTAAGTTATCAACTTAGTTCAATACATGCATCAAGATCCCATTTTTAAGTATCTAAACATAAGTTCAAAGGTGATGATCATACCACAAGCCAAAAGCAAAGGTAGATGATGCTCTTGGAGCTCATACAACAGCTCCCAAGTCTGCCTCAACAATGTGCACGAAAATGCACACCAAGATGGGTCTTTTCTTCACAAAGATGGCTTCTTGGAGCTCCTATAACCAAGGAGAAACTCACAACTCTCACTCAACACAACTCAGCCCCCAAAACTGATCTCACACAGCCACAAGACTCAGCAAGGATGCTCCTTTTTACACCCACAATGCTCTCTCCCACCCCCTCAAGGCACAAGGTGAAGAGAAATGGAGGAAAAGAAGTCACAAGGCAAAGGGAAAGATGAGGAAACAATGGAACATTAGCTAGAGAAGCTGGTCAGCCTCCTCTCCACGCAGAAAAACTAAAGCCTAGGGTTGTGTGCCCTTAATAGTAGTATATATAGGCCACATGGCCATTTAACGGGCAGTATTAGCATTAATAGCTACGCAAAAGATCTTAATCCCAAAATTTGGAATCTTAACCTACTCATTTTTCTAAGATTTTTCATATTTTTATTTTATTTTTTGGAACACCTTTTCGGTACGCGCTTTTCCATAGCCAGTATAAGTTATGGCATCAGATCTCATTATTTTGACTTGAAACTTGTTTTACAAGTCCTACATATTATTCTAGTAATTATCATGCACTTATTATAATTTTTCGGGATACTTTTCTGGTACGCATTTATACCGGGTAGCAGAACCGGTATCTGCATTTTTCTTCCGAAAAGCGACTTTCAGCGTTCTTACTCATTTATTATAATTATTTAAGCCAAATAATAATTATTAAAGTCAATTATGGAATCATTTCCTAATTTATCACAATTAATTCATTAATTACCTTAATTAGCGGTGCAGGTTCTTACATGAACCGTTCCATCTTCTCACACTCATCGCATCAGTACCAGTCAGTAACTGTGGACCACTCGTTCTGTGACGTCCCCATTCCACTACCTCTTCAACCTCCTCTCTTTAACCTCCACGTTCCAGAAACCCTCCATTATCCCTCTCCGTTTTCTATTGAAACTCACCTCATCCTCTCTTCAAGCTTTACTACTTCCATTCAACTCAAAACCCTTCCCTTTTTACCGTCTGCATTGTGCCCTAACTCCCTTTCTGCTAAAAAGATGACTAAACTTTCAGTAAAGGTGGTCCTCGTGGCCAATCGTGACCAAGAACCTGAGCTCACTGAACCCGTCATCCACCTGTTCCCAGAAAGAAACATATCCTTGAAGCCAGACAAACTGGTACTTCCTTCGTTCGTAAAGAACACCCTAACTAACCTTCAGTGGCTTCATTTTGCCACTGATAATAGGGATGTGAATGTCTCCATAGTGGGAGAATTCCTGTAACAAGCAAGCAGGCTGCCTTAAGAGGATGCCCCTGATGAAGTCACAGTTAGGGGGAGGACAATGTCATTTTCCCCCGCTGAGATCAAGAAGGTACTCTACCTCCCCACTGTTCCCAACTGTCCATATCAGGAATATATAGACAGTAGGATGGTGTCCAGATTTCTGAGAGACCTAAAGGAGACGATAGCCATCCCCAACCCCGTCTACACCAAGGGCTCCCGCTACAAGGGAAGCATGAGGGACGATGCCAGATTCTGCGCTATTTGCCAACTCCAATATCACCCCCTCTATTCACGAAGCTTTTGCCAGTTGGGCACTCCAGGTTCAAACTTACTGCATCATGAGAAACATTCGATTTGATGCAGTACCCCTCATCTATGACAGCCTGAAGAAGGAAATGAGGAAGAAAATCGTCTGCCTCCCATGTCTCATCACCAAGCTCTGCCTACAAGCTAGTGTGGAAGCCCATAGAGATGATCTCCGGAAAACGGCATCTATCATTGATGCCAGGACCTGGAAAGGCTTGAGGAGCACCTATATTGACACGGACCAGCCTATTCCTGAAAGCCTCCAACGTTCAGTGCCCAATGAGGAGGAGGAGGAAACACCTGTGGTCTCAAGGAAGAAGACCACCAAAACCACTCCTTCAAAATCCTCCTCTTCTTCACATGTTCCGGCCAAAAGAACCATCCCTCCTCCTACCAAGGTGAAGAAGGATGCCACTGTTGCTACTGATGGCAAACAGGGCAAGAAGAAATCTCCTGCCAAACCTCCCCTAAGAAAGGGGGAATGTTCAAGTCAGAGATAAAAGAGGGTCCACAACAGCAACAGGCCAGAGGGAGCTTCCTCTACAAAGCCTATCACCCTATCTGACCACGAAGAGGAGAGTGAAGTCAGAGAGCCCTAGGCAAAAAAGCCAAGGGCTAACAGAAAGTCAGCATCCAAATTGGCTGCCAAGGAGACGTCCTCAAGCAGCTCAGATTCTACATTTTCTGACATTCCATCCCCACCACTTGCTCACTCTCCACCAAGACAAATCAAACCACAACCCTCTCCTAGGAAGCAACAAGGAGAGAGGGAAACAGAAAAAGAAGCAGCAGTTGCTGCGGATACATCAGTGGCTGAGCAAGAGACTCAGCCACAAAAGAAAAACAACAGTGGAAAAGGGATTCTGATAGAGTCCCCTAAGAAGAAAAAGAAGCCATCTATCCCAGACAGCTGAGTCTGGGAGGACCCCTCTCTTACCTTGTTATCCGTCCCGACACCTCTGGTGACGAGGCTCTGGCTAGAGCTTTAGCAGTGGAAGAGGGGATAGAAATCCCTCCGCTGATGGAGGGACAAACTGGAGCCATGCCCTTATCATCCAGACCACCAATGGAGGAGCCCACTCCAGCACCTGCGGTGCCTGCTACTGATGGCAGCAGCCAGCAGAAGAAGCAGCCTACACCTTCCTCCACTCCAGCAATTCCCCTCCCCACAAGAAAAAAATCATAAGTGGGGATTGCTGAGATATTTGAAATGCTGGGGAAGAGGGTAGAAAGGCTACTGCCAACAAAACAATCTGTTCCCCATATTGACATAACAAGCACCAATGATGAGTTGAGAACTCTGAGGGACAGATTGAACCAGCTCTCTTCATCATCAATCAATTCCAAGAACAACAGAAGGAAGAGAGAGCAACAGCTCAGCACCATAAGGATAGCCATCAAAGAGGCCAACGTTACAACATACTCATCAACACTCCAGGCAGTTCAGGGAGAAATTGCTAAAGCAGCTAACTCCCTAATCCTTTCCAACTCTCTGCGTAATCACACAGCAGAGCTCCTACTCAATCAGCTCATCCTCAAGCAAGTTGCAGAACGAAAAGAAACCAAAGAAGCCATCAAGGCCTTTGGAATGTATCTAGAGAGGAGAATTTACGAGTTGGAGATGAGACTGCTGGATGTTGAGAAACAATTCATCCACTTCCGCACTGGCAGAACCATGATGAGATCCACCATCAACTCCCTGGTTGCAATCATCAGTGATCTACTGAAGGATGCTGAGAAATGGCTCCCTGCAAATTAAGTCCTCAGGTTAAAAGACATGCTCAGAAGGAGACCATTGACATAGGAAGAAGTTGATGAAGCCAAAGAAGCTGAGGCAGCAAAGAGGAATCCTTGGGACAGGAGTCTCCCCAATGAAAAGGAGAAACCCTCCTAGTTATCTTAACTTAGTTTATTTTAAGTTCCTGTTTTGTTTATTTTTCTTTCTGTTCCCTTGTAATTACTCTTTTTGCAATGAAAAAGACTTTTTGATCAAACTGTTTGGTACATACATTTCAGTTATAGTATTAAGACTGCCCAATTCTTTCTGATTAAACAACATACATGAAACACAAAGTCACTGACTAATCATGCTTGTTCTTTCTCTGATTACTTGAAATAAAAAGCATGCAGGGAATTTAATCCTCAGATTTTTGAAAGAAGCTGATCTGTGTGAACTCCAACTGGTAAGTGTAAGAACCCTCACCGCTAATTAAGGTAATTAATTAAATAAATGTGATAATTAGTAAATAATTCCATAATTGACCCTAGTAATTATTATGAGGCTACAATAATTATAGGAATTGGGTAATAATGCTGAAAGTCGCTTTTCGGGTGAAAAGCGCAGATACCGGTTCTGCTACCCGGTATAAATGCGTACCGGAAAAGTATCCCGAAA
Source organism: Gastrolobium villosum (assembly GCA_032173675.1). Classification (NCBI taxonomy): domain Eukaryota; kingdom Viridiplantae; phylum Streptophyta; class Magnoliopsida; order Fabales; family Fabaceae; genus Gastrolobium; species Gastrolobium villosum. The sequence continues at coordinate 105,977 of JAVKPL010014045.1, forward strand.
AATTATAATAAGATGATGATAAATACTAGAATAATATGTAGGACTTGTAAAACTAATGAGAACTGATGCTAGAACTGATACTAGCTATAGAAAAGCGCGTATCTGAAAGGTGCTCCAGAAAATAAAATAAAATATGATAAATCTTAGAAAAATGAGTACGTTAAGATTCCAAAGTTTGGGATTAAGATCTTTTGCGTAACTATTAATGATAATACTACGCGGTAAGTGGCTATGTGGCTATATATACTATCTAGAGGGCACACAACCCTAGAAACCTAATTTACCTGCGTGGGAGAAGCTGCATCAGTGTGGGGTGCACTGTTCCATTGCTTTCTTCACCATTTCTTGACCAAGTGATCACCTTTACTTGTTTCTTTGCATCTTTGAGTGTGTAAACACTTGCGAATCATTATTGTGAGGGTGTGAGTCTTGAGGATTTGGCCACTGTTTGTAGCCATTGAGTGTGCTGAGTTAGGGTTTGGGTTGAGAGCCACCTTGTCCTTGGTTTGTGGAGCTTCAAGGAGCCTCCTTTGTGAAGAAAGGGCCAAGCTTTGTGGCATTTTCATGGGCCTGGTGTAGTTAGGTTGTTGGAGCTGGTTAGGAGCTCCAAGAGCAGCCATTGTTTATGCTTTGAAGCCTTTAGTATGTACCTCAACTTGATGTTGAGTTTTTATGCTTAAAAATGGAACCTTGATGCATGTATTGAACTAAGTTGATAACTTAATGGTGGGGAAGGTTAAACACACCTAGAAATGCATGTTTAAGTGTCTTTAATCGGTTAAAGTTGGATCCTTTGGACTGGATATTCACGAAAATGCAGAACTGCATTCTGTCATGAAATATCCGGGTATTTGTCGAACAGATATCCGGATATTGATATCCGGATATGGTATCCATATATTGATATCCAGATATGGAGTCTGGATATTCAGATATTGAATATCCGGATATGGTCAGTGTGATATCCGGATATTGCATATCCGGATATGTCCCCGAAGTATATCCGGATATTCTGGGATTTCGAAGATTAGTAGCTGTAATTTGGGTACAGTAGGCTATTGGGGGTTTATGGACCCTAGATTAAGGAAGTTGAACTTCTGTAATTAATGAACTAAGTCAGAATCATGTGATTAAGGGCTTATGGTTTTGTTGGAAGCCTTAAGACGTAAAACGTAATGGAAAGGCGTGGTCTTTAAGTTGTATGCTTGTGGTGCGTATTTAATGATATATTATTGGTCTATAACAAATTGTGATACTGCTGTGTTTGGACTGTGAGAGTAGTTGGACTCTTGGCTTGGATTGATTACTTGTAAGGTAAGCTTTCGTGTCCTCGGTTTAGCCATGTTGTGGTTCCACCATGTCCCATGGGGATATGGTTATATGCATGCTGTGTTACATGATATGTTGTACTCATGTGGGCATAGACGTATTCCTACATTTCTCTGGCCAGTAGATAGTATAAACACACATGCCACGAATATCTGTTGCACTGCATACTTTTGGAACTAATATTGGAAATACTGCTTTTTGAACTTATATTGCACATGTAAGTGAGCTTGGGGTGGAAGATCCTTGAGGACCCCTTGTCTTACTGATTTCTTGTTTAGAGATCTCACCCCACGTTTGGGATGCTTATTTCAGGTTCAGGTAATGTTGAGACCTTAGGTGGCAGGAGGTGTAACAGCCAATTGTACACCGGTATTGTTATCATTAATTATGATATTTAGCACAGTTACAATCACAACAATTTATTGCTTGAAAATACCAGTAAACTTTTTTCATTTATTACGAAACATTTAAAATCGGAAAAGCGTAATAAAACAAAGTTGTGACCATAACCGTTACACACTGCGGAAGACTTGATTTCATCATTCACATAATTTATTTTTACTTATTATCAACCAATAGGGTTCCCTTAAACTCATTATATTACCATCTTTTTTTTTTACATTTACTACCTATCCGAAACTCCCCCTACACAGATGACTAGACACTTGTATATAGCAATTTTAGCATTTTTTTCCAGTTAAGTGGCTATGGACAAGATCCCATGCTCACTCAAAATATACAAATAAGTTAAGGCATAAATGGAGATCAAGTACATGACTTAGAAAGCAATCATGAACACTTCAAAAGCATGGAAAACTCAACATACAATATGTTCATGATCTAAGTCCTAAATACAAACTATACTACTAGGTGCATCTCATACTCCTCCAAAATATCATGCTAGCCCAATGCACCACATGCTACAGCCTCCACTAAGTGGGCTTCTTGCCTGAAGCTCCTCCGTGCTCATAATGCCCTGAAATGATTTCCCCAAACGCGGGGTGAGATATACAAATATATCTCAGTAAACCAAGGGTACTAGAGGCTTTCTCCACCCCATGGCTCACTCAATGTGAAACAATAACATAATGCAATATGCATGACATACAATATCACAAACAACTGGGGACAAATCCAAAAACATCCACAATAGGATTACATTCGAGGACCCCATCATATAACTCCCGGGAACCTTCCTGGTGCCTCTCCCATGGATGAGACGACCCCATGGCAAAACCCAACTGGAACTCCTCATGAGCCCTATCCTGCGGAAGTCCCTCGTTTGGATCATCCTGGTGCCGCTCCCAGAGTCGGCCCCATGGCAACAACCCGACTGAAATCCCCAAAGGATATTTCCAGCGGATGTCCAAACCAACACACGTCTACCGGCCAGAGACCACACAATTTCACACACAACAAGCAATAATGCATGAAAAACACATAATCACACAATGCTATAAACACAAAATCCAACTACAACCTTCAACTAGGTGTGGTGGAGCACATAAGGGATTAAACCCCAGTTCCAAGGGTTTACCTCAACTTCGAGAGTCTCGTTCCACACGTACGCTCCCAATCAATCTTCCAAAATCACGTCCGTGTGAGGCACCCTACAATGATCAACATCTTACCACATTACTCAACATCTCAAATTCATGACACTTCACTTTTTTTCTAAGTTATAAATCACATTTTTACACCTAAATTTTTCATGGCATTTCTAGCTCACACACGTCATTCTAAGACATTATCATCTAATACCATTTTTCCATTTGTCTTTATGTTGCGCAAATTTCTAGAAACATTATTTTTGTCATATGAGGTCTCCTACTGAATTTTTATGCCTAGGGATTCGTGTTTGGCAATTTACCATTTTGCCCTTTTTCGCCTTAATTCATGGATTTTCACTAATCCTACCATCTTAAATTCACAATATCATACAAAAACACACATTTAAATTTATGAGGTGTTATAGTAGGCCAGAGCTGAGTTAGATATTACTGTGATATGCTGACGTGTTGGATGTTGGATATTGACTGTTGTTTATGTTTTCCGCTATTATTATGTTATTGTCTATTGAGACTGATGTTGGGCATTGTTGCCTTATTTGGTGAGCATGGGGTTTGTCCATGCCACATAGACTTGATTATGTCTTGTTTAAGTTAAAGTTGTATTAATGTATCAGGATTTTGGTCCAGGCTATGTGTTGTAGTCCTGTGACTTAGATATTCACTTTATATATATATGAGGTATTTCAGTTAGTTGTCTTGCAATTTACATACAGGTATTATTTTATGAAATTGATTAACTAATCAACTTGGCTAAGGTTAATGCCGTCATAATTGAATTAAAGATAAAGTTATTCCGCATTTTAATTAAGAATGGCTTAATACGATAATATGTTAACAAACCGGGTTAACACGGGCTGTTACATTTTATGGTATCAGAGCACTTTCTAGGGAAAAGCCTGTATGTATTGCAATAACTTAGGTTGCTTCGTTGCGTGTCTATCTTATGTTCTCTCTGATTTGTGTGCATTATGATAATGCATATGTGACCATATGGCGTGGGCCTGATCAACTCATTCTTTGTGTAACTTGTGCAGAGTCATGGTGTAACCAAGGAGGAACCAGGGTACGAGTGAGGATCAACTGGATCCTGTCCTGGCTGCATTAGCTGAGATGCAGGCGGCCCGATTAGACGACCAAGAGGCCACGAGGTTGGCAAATCAGACGATGCTGGACGCCATTAAAGAGGCGAACAAGAGAGCCACTGTAGAGGTACTGGAGGAGAACCGGATGGAAAACATGACTATGATGAGGGTCATGTTAGAGGAGTTGAGGGTTGGTCCTGCTGTGGGCCAGTGTCCTCCACCACCTCCACCATCACCACCGCCTCCACCTAGTCACCAGGAGGACACCTAGAGTCATATGGGTGAGGCTAGCCACTTGACGGGGGCTATGCAGGCCGTTCCTGTTTTTGCTGAGGATCGAGATGAGATTGACCGCCGACTGAATGATTTCCGCAAGCATAAGCTGTTGAAAATATTGGTGAATTTCATATTGAACTGCTTATGAATTACAACTAAGCTTTCACTATTTATATTAGTAGTGAACAGCCAAAGAAGATGAAAGATGAAAAGATACATTTAGTTAGTAACCATTCCACATCAGCAAAACCAACAAACTATCCTAACTAACTCCATAACTGAATAACAAACTATCCTAACTGCCTATCAGAATATACTATCCTGTGTCCATGCTTATACTTGAGTCAGTGTTACTGTTGTTTGAGAGTGAGTATATTAACATCCCCCCGCAAGCTGGACTATAAATGTCTATAAGTCCTAGCTTGGAAACAGCAGCTTGAAAAGGACTGGCATGTAGAGCCTTAGTGAATATATCGGCTATCTGTCTGGAAGATGAAATCGGCAACAAATGAATGAGACCATTGAGAATCCTTTCACGAACCACATGACAATCCAATTCCACATGCTTAGTTCGTTCATGAAATGAAGGATTATGAGCAAGATAGCGAGCTGAAGCATTGTCACAATAAACAGAAATAGGTTGAGATAAAGGAAAGCAGAAATCCTTGAGCAGATAGGATATCCATTGCAATTCACAAGACAAACTAGCCAAGGCCCTATATTCAGCCTCATATGATGATCTAGACACTGTTGTTTGCTTTTTGCATTTCCATGAAACAATAGCTAATCCAAAGAAGACACAATGGCCAGTAATGGATCTTCGAGTATCGGGACATGAAGCCCAATCTGAATCCGAGAAACCAGAAACCTTCAAGCTGTTGTTCGAAGGAAATAAAAGACCAGACGCAGGAGAATTTTTCACATAACGAAGCACCCGGAGAGCTGCAGTCTGATGCGTATCACAAGGAGCATTCACATATTGACTCAGTTGTTGAACTGAGAAGGAAATATCAGGTCTTGTCGTTGTGAGATAAAGAAGTCTTCCAACAAGACGACGATAGGAGGAAGGATCACTTAAAGGAATCCCTGTGGAACGATCTAATTTAGAAGAAGCATCCATAGGTGTAGAAACAGGCTTGGCACCAAGCAATCCACTTTCTCGAAGAAGTTCCAAGGCATATCTTCTCTAGTTAAGGATAATTCCCTTTTTGGAACGAGAGATTTCAAGGCCCAGAAAAAATCTAAGGTGTCCAAGGTCCTTTATACGAAATTTTTGATCAAGAAAAAACTTAACACGTTGAATCTCATCAAAATCATTTCCTGCCAGTACTACATCATCAACATAAACAAGAAGTGCAGTAAAAAGAGAACCTCATTTTATGGAAAAAAAGGAATGATCAGCAGAAGATTGAATGTATCCCATAAAAGACAAAGCCGAAGTTAACTTGGAATGCCACTGACGACTTGCCTGTTTGAGACCATAAATGGATTTAAGTAATCTGCAAGCTTGATTCGGTTTGTCTGTGGTAACACCAGGTGGGACCACCATGTACACTTCCTCATTAAGATCTCCATGCAAGAAGGCATTGTTCACATCTAGTTGTTCAAGGTGCCAATGATTGGCAGCTGCAAGTGCTAATAAAATTCTGACCGTGGTCAGTTTTGCTACCGGAGAAAAGGTATCAAAATAATCAATGCCTTCAATTTGGTTATATCCTTTGGCAACTAATCTTGCCTTGTGCCTTTCAATAGTACCATCTGCATTATACTTTGTTTTGTAAACCCACTTGCAACCGATGGGTATTTTTCCTTCTGGTAAGTCAACCAGCTTCCAGGTTTGATTGATATCAAGAGCTGCTATTTCAGCAGCCATTGCATTTTGCCAACAATCGTGTTGCATGGCCTCAGTATAAGAAGTGGGATCAATCTGCATGGAAACATTAAGGCAAAAATTCTGAAATTTTGGTGAACAGTTAGCATAAGTGAGAACTTGCAGTAAAGGATGGTTTGTGGAGTAAGATATTGTTTGAAGATTATTGCAGTGAAACTCACTAAGGTAGGGAGGTGTATGTTTGGGTCGTGAGGAACGACGAAGAGGAATGTGTATTTCTGGTCTAATGATGGTAGAATGTGATAAAGGTGGATCAGGTATAGGAGGTGATGGAGGAGGTAAAAGTTCAGGAAGGGTGTGTGAATCATCTAATGGATAGGTAGGTTGTGGAAGGATTGAGAATTGAGGGTAGGTATGAGTATGTGTTTGCTGTTGATTGGAAAAGGGAAATATGGATTCATAAAAGATAGTGTTTCGAGAGATGAAAACCTGTTTGGTTGAAAGGTCATATAATAGCCGTCCTTTGATATTTTCTGGCTCACCTATGTAAACACATTTACGTGCTCTAGCTGAAAGCTTGTTTCTCTGAGATGGTAGAGTAGAAACATAAGAAAGGCATCCAAAAACCTTTAAGTTGGTGAGAATAGGTGGTTTAGAATAAAGTACTTCAAAGGGTGATTTGTGATTCAATATTGGAGTAGGCAAACTGTTAATGATTAACACTGAATGAGCCACTGCATAACTCCAAAGAGATTGAGGAAGTGATGCCTGAAAAGCAAGTGCTCCTGTGACATTCATTATATGTTGATGCTTTCTTTCAACTAGACCATTCTGCTGTGGAGTTTCAACACAGCTTGTTTGATGGATGATACCCCTTTGAGAGTAAAAATCTGGCATCAAAAATTCTCTGCCATTATCCGTGCGAATAGATTTTAATGACATCTCAAATTGGTTCTCAAACAATATGATTAATTGTTGCAGGATATGGCGAGCTTCACTTTTATGTACCATGAATTTAACCCAAGTGAATCTAGAAAATTCATCAACAAGTGTTAAGAAATATCTGTATCCTTGAAAAGAAGGAACTGAAAAAGGTCCCCAAATATCCACATGTAATCTCTCAAAAAGTCTTGTAGTCTGTGAGATACTCAAAGGAAAAGGGAGTTTTCTTTGTTTAGCAAAGTGACATATGTCACATGGTTTAGTATGTACACTGGGAATGGAAGGAAATTGTAAGCTAACATGCTTGAGAACATTCTCAGATACATGTCCTAATCTGAGATGCCACAACAATGCGTCATCTTTATTACATTGAATTGAATTACTACAAGTTGTAGTGTTTGAAACATCAGAATTTATGACAAACAATCCTCCCTTTCTTTCAGCTATACCAATCGTCTTCGAATTGTCCCTCTGTTTAATCAAACAATGAGAGGTGTGAAATATCAACAAACAATCCATGGTTTCCAGTAGTCTTGTGACAGAAACAAGGTTAACCTTAAACTCTGGCACATATAAAACGTTGCTTAAGGTAAGGGAAGAGGTGATATTCACATTACCATAAAAGGATGCAATGACAGAAGATCCATTAGGTAACATAATATATATTGGCTCAATCTTGTGCAAGGATAAAAATGAAGATCGAACATGTGTGATATGATCTGTGGCCCCAGTGTCTAAAAGCCATTGCATAGGAACTTTACCTGTGATAGGAGAAGAATTTGTATTCATCACTGTCTGAGCCATGTTGGTGACATGTGAAAATTGAGAATCCTGCATATAGGTCATGAACTCCTCATATTTTTCTTTTGGAACTGATATTTGTTGTTGTACACTACTGTTATCATTCGACTGAGTAACTGAATTGGCCTCAGTTGTATGAACAGCATTGCTAGAATTAGATTGAAACTTGCTAGATTTATATCCTTGAGGAAATCCATGTTTGAAGTAACACGAATCAACAGTGTGATTTGTTTTCTTGCAATGTGTACAATATTTGTTTCCAGAACTTTGTCCTCTGCCATTGATGAACCTTCCTCGTCCTCTATATGAAGATCCACGGCCACGAAAACTTTCTAGAGAATTTGCAAAGACCTTTACTGCAGGTGCATGAACATCCAACTGAAGCTGTCTCTCTTGTTGTACAACCAGAGAGAAGGCTTTGTTTATACTTGGAAGAGGAGTCATTAGCATGATCTGAGAACGAACATGACTGAATTGATCATTTAGACCTCTTAGAAATCTAATTACTTGATCTCCATCTCTGTATTCTCTCATTTTTATTAAACTTCCACAGGTGCAAGATGGAAGTGGTCGAAGATTGTTTAATTCATCCCATAATGCTTTCAAACTTGTGAAATAATCTGATACTGGCCTGTCTCCTTGGTTTGTTTGAAAGAGATCTTCTTGCAGATCTGAAATACGAAACATATCAGACTGCGAAAAACAATCCTTCAAATCAATCCAGACTTCGTTTGCTTTCTCAATCCAAAGTATCGACTGAACAATGGATTCATCTATCGAACGGTGAAGCCAGGACAGCACCATCGTGTTGCACCTTTCCCAGACTCCATACTTTGCATCAGTTTCTGATGGTGCAGTGATGGTTCCATCAACAAACGACAATTTATTTTTCGAAATCAATGCTACTTTCATTGCTCTTGACCAAGCAGGATAATTCTTGCCATTCATCGGTGGAGAAACAAGAATTAAAGAAGGAGATTCATTAGGATGTAGATAATATGGATCTGAAGTTTGGTTTTGTTCTGCCATGGATGCACAGAAGGTGAAGAATGAGGAAGAAAGAAATTTGCGGAAGATGATGAATGGCCCAGAGCTTTTTACAGCTCTGATACCATGTTGAAAATATTGGTGAATTTCATATTGAACTGCTTATGAATTACAACTAAGCTTTCACTATTTATATTAGTAGTGAACAGCCAAAGAAGATGAAAGATGAAAAGATACATTTAGTTAGTAACCATTCCACATCAGCAAAACTAACAAACTATCCTAACTAACTCCATAACTGAATAACAAACTATCCTAACTGCCTATCAGAATATACTATCCTGTGTCCATGCTTATACTTGAGTCAGTGTTACTGTTGTTTGAGTGTGAGTATATTAACATAAGCCGCCTACTTTTTATGGATCTTATGATCCTATTGCTACTGCTAGATGGCTCCAAGCCCTGGACAAGATATTCAGGGTGATGCAATGCACCGAGCCACAAAAGCTGATGTTCGCCACATACATGCTGGAAGGCGATGCCCACGAGAGGTGGACGAACTCCTCCCAGGTGTTCAAGATGCAGGGGCACGTGAAGACATGGCCATTCTTTGAGGACTGCTTTCTGGGTCGGTACTTTCCTTATGATGCTCAGGAGAGGAAGCAGGGAGAGTTCGACAGATTAGTGCAGGGCTCGTTGTCTGCTGACGAGTACCTGGCCAAGTTTAATGAGCTGGTCAAGTTTGCTCATTTTCGGATGATGAGTCCGACTCCCATTTTCTTAGCTGCTAAGTTCCGTAGGGGACTTAATGAGGACATTGCTAGTCATCTTGCTGGTTCTACTTCGAGAGACTTCGGGGCCTTGGTACATCAATGTCGGGATATTGAGGATTTTTGCAGCGTGAGTTAGGCCAAGAAGGCAAAGATTAAGGTGCCACAGGGTACTGGTGGTTCCACTTCCTGGAGAGACAGGAAGTTTGGGAACAAGGGAAAGGGAAAACAGTTGGCGGCTAAACAAGTGCCAAATCAGTTTAAGAGGACTTCTGCTCAGTGGAGTACAGCGAGACCTCCTGCTTCCAGTGTGGCAAGGAGGGCCACTACTCCAGAGATTGCCCGACGGCGAGAGCTGCTGCAGTGCAGGAAGTTCCATTGCATATGGTTCCTATAGTGGCACCAGCAGTGCCACCTACTACTGGGCGTGTGTACACCCTTGATCGTCAGCAGTCGGACAGAGATCCGAACCTGGTCAGAGGTACTGTTACCATTGGTGGTTCAGCTGTTGATGTGTTATTTGATTCCGGGGCAACGTATTCATTTGTTGCTACCCCTATTGCTGTGGAGCTTGAGTTACCCAGTGCTGTGTGTAAGAACCCGCACCGTTAATTAAGGTAATTAGGGAATTAATTATGATAATTAGGAAATGATTCCATAATTGACCTTAATAATTATTATTGGGCTTAAATAATTATATTGAGTGAGTAAAAATGCTGAAATTCGCTTTTCGGAAGAAAAGCGCAGATACCGGTTCTGCTACCCGGTATAAATGCGTACCGGAAAAGTATCCCGGAAAATTATAAAGAATGCATGATAATTACTAGAATATTATGTAGGACTTGTAAAACAAGTTTCAAGTCAAAATAATGTAATCTGATGCCAGAACTGATACTGGCTATGGAAAAGCGCATACCGGAAAGGTACTCCGAAAAATAAGATAAAAATATGACAAATCTTAGAAAAATGTGTAGGTCTAGATTCCAAAGTTTGGGATCAAGATTTTTTTGCGTTGCTCTTAAGGCTAATACTGCACTTAAGTGACCAATGGCCTATTTAACCATTAGTATGGGCACAAAACCCTAGGTCTTTGAATTCCTACGTGAAGTGTGGCTGCAACTTTGCCTTCTTTGCTGCCACCCTTTCTCCTTGGCCATTTTGCTTGGGAGAAACCACCAAATTGCCACCTTTAGCTTAAATCCTTCCTCTTTTACCATGGAAACACTTGGGTGAGTGCATTGTAAGGAGGTTGTGGTCTTGTGTTCTGAGGGTGTTGCTGTTTGAGGGAGAGTTTGGGGCTGAGTTCCTTCCTTGGTTTGGTTGGGGCCTTGTTCTTGCTTGTGTGGCTTCAAGGAGCTATCTTTAGGCTTGTTGGACCTTGTGGTGTGCCATTTTCGTTCTTCCACAAAGACAGAATCTAGGAGCTTCAGAGAGAGCTCCATATCTCTGTCCATATCTGTTTTAAGCCTTGGGGTAAGTTACCTCACCATGATCATGAGTTTATCTTGCTTAAAAGTGGTGTCTTTGCATGTAAAGGGTTAAAATGAAGTAACCAACACCTAAGTGAACTTGTATATGCTTAAAAATGAATCCTTGGACGTGTCTTAGTGTTAAAAGTTGGACCTTGAATGGATATGTAACATCTCGTCTAATTAGGCATCTATTTAAATTGCAAATGGGAAAGTGGTAGAGTGCTTACCTTCGAATTATATATATATATATATTTATATATATATATATATATATATATATATATATATATATCTTCGTTAGGACGAAATAAATTCAAGTTGGAAATTTAACTGTGTACATTTATTTTCTAAATTTGAATATTGTTTATAAGTATGTCATTAATTTTAGTTTCATGAATTAAACCTTTAGTAAGTGATTAGAGAGTGACATAAAAATAATAAATGCATGAGCCCATTAATAGGAGAGTCTTTAAACATAAATTTTGGGTCCAATTACCCCAAATTCGATGGCCCATGAGCCTTTTATGGGACCTAGTTTCAGCCCCACACTTTTATCTATCTTAACCTTATCCTAAGAAAAATTACATGGCTGTCCTCTATTGGTTTAGGAGCTTCATATGGCAAGCTCATTTTCTTGTAATCTTTTGTTATGCGCATAGGATGATAGAGTAAGTAGAAAGTCAGATTTTTTGCTTGTGATCTTGGACAAACTCAAATCAACTTTTATTAAGCATGCAGCCAATAAAGAGAGAGCAATCCAAATGCATGAATTCCCTTTAGGCTAGATGCAGCCTTATCCCTTTCAATGGTGCGCATAAGGGTAGTAAGCTAAACCTGAGTGATAAAATTTATTCTGAATGCTAATTAATCTTGTATTATCTCTCCTCTCTCGGCACATAACATTGACATCATCGATTCAGAAACCATAAACCCTGAGAAGCAGAAACCAAAACACGTCCCAAACACCTACTGAGTCCACCTCCATCACATCATCGATTGAACTCCTCACTTCCCAGTTTGCATGTCCATTTCATTCTCTCCATCAGTCCCACCGTGACCGTGAGTCCATTGAGAGATGACAGAACCCCCCAAGTCTCTTTACCCCTCTTCCCTGCTTGTCCGTGTTGCAGCAACAATGGAAGTATTATTTCCTCTAACTCGTGATTCATCTTCATTCCCCACGATTTGATGGAGACCTCTTCTTGCAAGCAGGTTGCATTGTCAGCCCATTTTCCCCCTACCTCCTTATTCAGCCGAGAAGCAACCTCTTAGAAGGAGAATGTCGAGGGCTGTCCCTTGGTTCAATTTGGAACCTTGTATGTGTAGTCAAGTAGAGGTAAATATTCAAGCGCTAGCCTGCCTCTTTATTCCCTGAATTGTGCGTCTGCTGTATTTAGGCTGATGTAATTTTCGTTTTGTTCTGTTTTTTTTTTCTCCCACCTTGCTTGGCCTGCGCAACTGTCCTAGGAAGTTAATTTTGTCATTTAATTTACTTGCTACTCAGCCATATAACTATGTGTAGTACAATACCTTGTATCAGTATTAATTAATTTTGGGAACTTGAATATAGCCTTTTAAATTGTTGGACTACCCTTTTAGTTAGAAGGATGATTGTACAGCAAGCTAATAATCTTAGTGTAGTGACCATGCCATAATGTATATTAAGAAAAAGAAATTGAACCTCTTAATTAATAGTCATATGACCGAATTGGTATGAATATAGGAGTAAATAGGACTTTGCCAATTGCTATAATTTCTTTCCCTGGTTATGTTTAGTGGCGCTATTTTTATGATTTAGGGAGCTGTACATTTTGTCACTTACTTCCCCTTACTGCATAGCCATCTAAACCATGAACTATGATGCTAGCATGTCTTCAGAATTAATGCTTGGGGTTGGTATATGGTCCCAACAATGGCTAAACTATTCCCTTAGACTAAGATTATGTACATAGCCCTTCAGATGTTAGAATCATGTAGACAACATTTTTTAAGCCTCACTAATGCCCTCTAAAATCATGTAGGGCATGTTATGTAAAATGATAAGATTATAAGCACATCTTGATAATGAAGAACCGAACCTTTTTGCATGGAAGAGTATGATTATGTCACTTACTATCTATTGATGAAACAAACTCTGAGCCAAATAATTGAATTAGTGCAAGTACCTTGAAACCAGATTTGATTCAAGCCTTGTAAGTGTTAGAACTCTTTAAGACAGCATGTTAGATAAGTTACTAGCTCATGTATTAGTGATGAAGTTAATGCTTTGCTAAAGAGAAATCATAAGTACCTTATGTGGATGGAAAACCGAGCATGCATATGTGGAATATAGTGGAATTTGCCAACTAAGAACAATTGGTCACTTAATATGATGGTAGAAAATCTGCTTAGTATATGTACAAGGAAACTAATTATAAACCAAGAATCTAGGAGGAGGTACAAGCTTAGTAAGGCATAGGAAATATATGTAATAATTTCTGATTTGATGCATATGTTTGTTTAGGTAAGCAAGGTCCTATATAAACAGATTGTTTGATGATATTTGGAATGCTTTGTTAAAAAGGTTAAAGACTCAAGGTATGTGTTAGGCGATATTACCTTCTGTGACTGCTAGATAATACATGAATTGTGAACGTTGCTCTCATGTGCCTTGGTTCTGAATCTTGTATATGATAATTGGATTCTGCTTATGGTCTTGTTTTGCTGAATACTTTGTTTTGGAGAATTATTGGTTATTCAGCACTCTGATATTGGAAAACCCATGAGACATATGATATCTTGATTATTATCTAGTCATGCATACACATTCCATGATTTTTAATTGCCTGTTCGTGTGCGAATCATGTCATAGCATACATGCATAAGTTTCATATTGACATCTGAAAATAAATATTATAATAAGCATACGATTGAGCACGCATCATATAGGCATCCCTCAGGTACCAGGTATGGGACACTTGGCTTCAGTCCGTATATGTGACAGTCGGAACCCTCCGCGGAGCCATTAAGGAAGGGACCTCCACTGTACTTGTGTGTACAGGCACGATGGTGCTGTACATATTTGGCGTTATATACGCATCTTGACTAGTATATTTGGCGTTATATACGCATCTTGATTAGTATAATTGGCGTTATATACGCACTATGATAAAGAATAGTAACTGTCGGATTTAACTGGATGACGCGACTGCTTTGTAGTTCTGTATTTAGTTGGTATTGTTGCATTACTGGTTTTGTTGCCACACTACTGGGATTTTTCTCACCCCTTTGGGGCTGCTATTTTCATAAAATGGCAGGAAGATGAAAGAACATTTGAAGGCGTGATTATATGGATGCATGCTGTTGATTAATCCTGATTGGACTTTTGCTGTTGCTGTTTAATTGCTGGATGACTGTATATTTTTGTATATGTTGAGAACCTGGATGACTGTAGAAATTATTATTTTAATTCTGTTAAAGTCTTTTATGAACAGAGGCTATTTTGGAAACGTTTTGCGAAATGGACTTTTGAACATTTTACTAAGTGCTGATTTTTAACAGTTTTACGAGTACCTTACGGGTTATGTTTCAAGGGGCAAACGAACTCCGATTTACTATTATTTTATATGCACGCGAAGCCCCAGACGTGCTCTTTCTAGAATACAAGGAATTTTTTTTAACTCGTTGAGGCTGATATTATACGAATTTTTAAAGACAACAGGATTTGTCAGGAAAATGATATTTTCAGCAACTTAAGGAAATTTTGAAAATATACTCTGATTGTAGAAGAAAATCGATTTCAACTATAAGTTTTGATTAGACAAACCAAAACGATTTTTCAGTAATTAAAATGACGCCAAAAACTCTAATTCCGCTTAGCAAACGACTCTCTTGGATGCATACAAGGGAGGGCGTTACACTAATTGGTATCAGAGCAGTTTGGTTCAGGATGTCTGTTTTTGATTGAATTGGGTGCTACTTGTTGAACGATTGTTGTCTGGTATTCGGGTTATTTTTATATGTTCGTTGCATTGTTACTGTTTGAGCTTAGCTGTGAATGGGTTACTA